>OZ010616.1:10949302-11004302 GCA_963932145.1 Acanthosepion lycidas | reverse complement strand
TGCCAAATATATGAATTTTAAATGCCTATTTTGTATGGATCATTTTTAACAAGCTAAAGCTTATTTGCTTGTACACTGCAAAATAATCCTAGGTATTTTGTATACGAATATAAAAAAATGAAATGATATAATATACATATATTTAGTAACTATATATATTATTAATATATTATAAAATTGATTTATTTAAAATGTTCTTTCTTTTTATTTATATATAAATATTATTAATATATATATTATTAACTATGTATATATATATATTATCAGTAATCTGTTTGGATAAGTCTTGTTCTTATGTCCATCGTCTTTGTCATGTTGAATTGATAATGTTAATTATATTTTATGAATATGTCCTGAAGATGGTTTATTAGACCAAAACGTCAGATGTTGACATTATATTAACATTAAAACAGCATAAATGCATATAAGGATTTTTGTTTGTTTTTTCCGTATATTTTTCTTCATATATATTATTAATATATTAGGTTAGTACCTCGAGGCGGTGTAATGGTTAGCAAGCTTGTCTCGCTAGAACTATTACGACGGAGTTGTGAGTTCGATCCTCACTGGATGCCCCATACTTTCGGCCTTGTGCCACATCTAAGTTACGCTTGGAAAATCACTATTAGGTTGGTGCAAAAATAATGTCGTTTTCTCACATATGTTACTATGTGAGAAAACAACATTATTTTTGCACCAACCTAATATATATTGTATAATATACATTAAATGATACAATATACATATATTATTAACTATATATATATATTATTAATATACATTAAATGATAGAATATATATTATTAACTATATATATTATTGATATATTTGGTTGGATGGATGTGAGTTTGTGACGCTGGGTTTCACACTTTTGCGATCGTCAGCTTTCCAATAAGTACCATGCATATAATATATAAATAATAATATATTACATATATATATATATATATTTATATTTATATTTATATTTATATACACACACTTTTCACATATATTATTGATATATATATGGTATACATTCATCATATAATATAAATATATTATTAATATATGTATTACATAATATACATTATCTAATTAATGCACCATTTTGACACATATACCATTTCGTTGGCTATCTTTGGACTAACTGAAAATTTCTCTTATCCATTTTACTAATTACTAAATGATGTTGTAAATGATACTTGTTACAAGTTAATCTTTTAATAAGGAAAAAAGTAAAAGTAAAATAAAACTGTTAACTGAAATGAATTTGTTAATGCAGAATAATAGGAATTAAAAACAAACAAACAAAAAAGAAATAATTTAATGAT
Organism: Acanthosepion lycidas; assembly: GCA_963932145.1. Lineage (NCBI taxonomy): Eukaryota > Metazoa > Mollusca > Cephalopoda > Sepiida > Sepiidae > Acanthosepion > Acanthosepion lycidas. Next base: position 11,002,989 of record OZ010616.1, on the reverse strand, counting down.
TTGAAAAGAAACAGTAATCATGTATTTGCAATTAAACATATTTATGTAGTTTTAGGTAAGTCATGATGTCACTTCTGGATATCTCTTTCTTTCATTGACTTTTTTTTTATTGACTTACATCTAAATCTGTATCAACCAACTTCATATAGATGTACTAAAAAATAAAACTACATATCACTAATGCAAATGACCTATATATCAAAATGAATATATGGTGTTTCAAAAGCATTTTAATTTCTTAATCAATGGGGAACATTTTCAGAGCTCATTTTTGCTGGTTTGTTTTTTTAAAGTTTATGTAATACTTTATAGGTAACATATTTTTATGAACATAACTTTTTTGAATTTTTTCATTTGATAGTGACAATGTTCTCTTCTAAGTTGATTTTAAAGCATTATAATCAACAGCTAGCAGCTTTTCTCTTCTGGACCTTATTTCAAGAAAAAAATTCATCATTCTTAAAATGCTTCAACTAATTTTGAACAATTATGGCCAGACATTGATTTATTCAATTTCATTTTTCTGAATTCTGCAATCAGATTTAACAACTGCAAGGAAAACCAATTTAAAATAAACTCCCAAATTGCCTTCTTCTACTACTACTACTACTACTACTAATACTAATAATAAAAAATAATAATAATGATAATAATAATAAAAATAATAATAAATAAATAATAAAATAAAATCTTAAAAATGTGGCACATGGGAACATCAACAATCCCTGTTGTAGTTGGAGCCCTAGGATTGGTTGGAAAAGATTGCAGTAGTCTAATTGAAGGGATTCTTGGAAGTACATGCCTCAAAGAGATACAAAAAATTATTCTGACAAGTACAGCCCACACTTTATGAAAGGCTTTATCTATGTAATTTTTTTTTTTTTTTTTTTTTTTTGTCAATGGAAAGTCTCTGGGCGGGACCCGGACAGAAATGTGTAAATGCCAGAAATCAAAGAAAATAAAAATAATAATAATAATAACAATAATAATAATAATAATAATAATGAGTTTCAAATGGGTGTAGAGATGCAACTACAGCACAATACACCGGCTGAAACTGCAAAATACTTAAAAAAAGACAGCAAAGACGAATGCAACTGACCAGATACAGAAGTGATGGCAAGATAAACCACTTCATGGCCAATACTCTGCCCGTACCAAACAAGCTGATGTAGACAAAACCCATACCCATCAGTGGCTACGCAGTGCAGGGTTGAAAGCGGAAACTGAAGGTTTTATCCTTGCTGTGCAGGACCAATGCTTGCTAACTAGGAATTATCAAGCACATATACTAAAATATTGTTTCAGCCCAAAATGCAGATTCTGTGATAAATATCCAGAAACGATTGATCATCTTGTATCAGGTTGCACGATATTGGCACCCGCTGAATATAAAACCCGTCATGACAGAGTGGGCCAATATCTGCACTGGAAAATCTGCAACTTCTACGGGAAGGAAACTGAAAGAAACTGGTATGAACACCACCCAGACCCGGTTACGGAGATAGGACCTGTTACAATTCTATGGGACTACACAATACACACTGACAGAACAATCAAGGCCAACAGCCCAGATATTGTTATTAAAGACCACAAACAAAAACGGTGCCTCCTTATTGATATGGCAGTCCCTGCTGACTGCAATGTATCTTTGAAGAAATTCAAAAAGCTGTCAAAATACAAGGAACTTGAAATAGAAATCTCGAAAATGTGGCATATGGGAACATCAACAATCCCTGTTGTAGTTGGAGCCCTAGTACAGAATTTGAAGTTTTTTTTAATCATTTCACCTCAAGCAACATGATAATGGCACTAAGATGCAAGATTGTTCAGTTAATGGGAGTGGAAGAGAATGAGAAAACTTTAGGAGAAAGGACAATGAAAGAACAGGTTTCAGGAAGACAGAAGATGGCAATAATGCCACTATGATGTAATTGGTTACTGAGAGTGAAAGAGAATGAAAAGACGTTAGCGAGGAGAAAAGACAATAAAAGAACAGGTTTCAGGAAGACAGAAGATGGTGATAATGCCACTAAGATGCAAGAGGTTACTGGGAGTGAAAGTGAATAACAAGTCATTCATGAGGAGAAAGAATAATAAAAGAATAGGATCCATGAAGACAAAACATGGTCATTGACATTAAATTTGAATTTTTGAAGATTGTAGATGGCAGGAAAGCAAGAAACCGGAAAAGAGTTCTACAGGTGAGAAATGCAAAAGGCAAAACTATTAGACTAGAACTTGCATCTCTCTTAAACTACCTATGTCTATATTGGGCTTCACTTTCTTGTATCTCAGCATCACTTTGTAATTTTAACACATTTAACATTATAGATTAAAAATAGTGAATCTTATTTTAGTGTTTTTTGAGACTTAGCAAGAGCAAAACAAAATCAAGGATTTGGATGAAAATAAAAATAAAAATCCTTGGGTTCAGAATGCTGTCAGAATCTTCAAAAATTTTTCATTGTTTACTAATCAGTGGTGCTTAGTTTTTGTAATGTATATAAATGTAGATAAAAAAAAGCAAATGTTGATAAGATAGCAAGGATGAAAAATTACTGCTCAGAGATCCTAATCAGGGTTGTAGGGCCAGGGGTTCAGAGGTTGTACACACTGGCCCTGCCTTATGGGAATTCACCAATACTTTGACGACTGATAGAATGGTACTGAACACTGTAGTGATTGTTAATCTTCTTTGAGAAGTGTTCTAATGAAGTATCAAAGGTGTGACAAGGAAATCCAAAGGTGCATTGGGGATAGCCAAAGATGACTTCCAAAAGCTAAAGAAAAAATAGAAAGAAACAAAGAAAAGAGTACTGAACTGTTATGTGATATCTGTCCTCCTATATGGCAGAAAATGTTGTACAATCTCCTCACATGAAAAAGAGACTTGAGGCAGCAGAAATGCAGTTCTATAGTTGGATGCTTAGGATACCATGGACTAAATATATAAGCAACAACAAAGTTTTAGAACAAATGGGAACAAAAAGGAAACTTATACTTAACATCAGGAAGTTATAGTTGAAATCTCTAGGGCATATAATGAGGAAAGAGGTCTTGGAAAATTTGATACTCACAGGGTAGATTGAAAGCAAAGGGGACAGAGGAAAACCATACATGACATAGTGAACTTGAGTAAATGGGTGTCGGAAAAGGGTTTAGGAGAAATAACAGAAAGACAAAATTTATTAAGAGCCACAAAGGACAGGAAATTGTAGAGAGCCATGTTTGCCTATGTCTTGAAGAACATGGCTCATGGAAGAAAAATCTCTTGTTTAATCTGTATCATTTTTAATAAATTCTTTTTAATATGCAAAATATTGGTCTATTCAGGTAGTAGATTTTTTTACCAACAACAAAGTGATGACAATAATAATAAAGATAAAAATAATAGTCTGAATCTAAATAGTGTAAATATTGTTTTTTATTTTCATTATATATATAAATAAATGCAAATGTCAGTGTGTCACACTCTTTCACCTTTACTCCTAGAGACTGTAGCTCAACATATCATACCATTTTGGAATCAGGTTGATTCCATGAGCAAATTAAAAACATTCCATGCTGGATCCAGACCTGTAATCCTGAAATTTTGGATTCCCAAGTTTTCATTACTGTGATTTTTTTCAGCAATTTTTTTACATGATTTTTTGTGACAAATTTTTTTGTTCAATAATAGTTTTTATAACTTGAAAATAAATTTGGGAATAATTGAAATTAATTGTGAAATCCAGTGAAAGTCACCCATGAAATAAAAATAATTGTTTGTATAAAAGTAAGGACCTATGTACATCAAATTGTTTTTAAATTAAGTAACAGCAGAAGAATTATCATTGAACTTTTAAAAGGTAAGCTTAAATATTAATGCAATACTTAAATATGGTGCTCAAGTTTCAGTTCTATAGTTTATTATTGCTTATTGTATATGGCAGCAGTATGGCTTGCATAAAAGAAATCTCCGCCAACAGAGGACCAGATTGCAATCAAAAGAGCCAAGGCTGCAGCAAGGAAAAGAAAGTCCTGTGCAAATGAAAACCTAAATCAAATGGCATCCAGGAGAGATTTCCAATGCAAAGACTTAGGGACTCTCAAACTCTTGAACAAGCTTAAGGCCCAATACAGAGCCCTCTGCAAGAGCTTGCTTAATCACTGCCTCATAGGGTGGCTTCTAAGTTAGTTCTTAATACAACTGGATCATATTTTAAAATTATGTATGATAAAATGAAGTCTTTTTGTCTTTGCCAAATATTAACTTTAAATTAAAAACATAAGTATATATATATCTAACGATGCTCATGTTATATTATGCTAACGAGTGGGAATTTCCCCAGGGGAGAATTTTGGGGTGGGGTCTTTTGCTTTTTCACAAGTTTCTCATTGACTGTAATCTTCATTATAATAAAATCAATTTAAATATCCTGGCATTCTATTGAACTTTTTGTTTATTGAAGTATGCTTCATTTTATTTAATAATTACCTATGAATTAAAACATATTACTGTGCATGAATATGCTAAGATATTATAATTCAATAGACAAAATTCTATAAATAAAAAACAAGAAAAAGTAAAAAAAGGAAAAAACCCACCCTTATCCAGAATTCCAAATCTGGAGGAATTCCCCCTCCCCCACTCGAGACCCCTCCTGATTTACAGTAATATTAAATAATGTTGGATTGAAAATAAATCTATTAATATCTTAGAATTGTTAACTATATGATTCATTTTATATTAGATGCAAAAAAACATTTTTCTGATATAAAACACACCAATTAAACATAAAAACAATATTTGTCTGCATCTGAAAACACACTGATTACAAAATAAAACAATTTCTGCATATAAAACATACCAACTAGACACAAAAAAACAATATTATTCTGCATATAAAACACATCAACTAGACACAAAAAACAATATTATTCTGCATATAAAACATGCCAACTAGACACAATAAACAATATTATTCTGCATATAAAACACATCAAGACACAAAAAACAATATTATTCTGCATATAAAACATGCCAACTAGACACAATAAACAATATTATACTGCATATGAAACATGCCCACTATACACAAAAAACAATATTATTCTGCATATAAAACATGCCAACTAGAAACAAAAAACAATATTATTCTGCATATAAAACATGCCAACTAGAAACAAAAAACAAAATTATTCTGCATATAAAACACGAATTAGACACTAAAAACAATTTCTTCATATAAAACAGCAAATTTCACAAATCAAAAAGATTTGACAGACATAAAAAATGCCTACAGAAGAAGCTTCAAAAGAGCTTGCCATACAAATTGTATGATTTATGTATTTGTATAAAGTTTTAACAAACAACTACCTTATATACAAACTATTTCTGAACCTCATGTACTTAGACTTTGACAAACCTTATTTTTATGAGTGACTGTGCACTTCTCTTTCATGACAACCATTTTATAAATGGTTACATACACTTTCTAAACACTCACACATTCTCTATTCTTCTGTCTGTCTCTCTCATATCTTTCTAACTCTGCTTTTCACTTCTGTCTGGTCATCTCTCTCACTTTTTCTTTTTCTCTCTATCTCATTTTTTCTGCCTCTTTATCTGTTTATTTTTGCTGTATATCTGTCTCTGTTTCTTCTCTCCTGTTTCATCCTATCTATCTATCTATCTATCTTTTTCTTTCTTCTGTTTCACTCTCTATATATATCCCTTATGTTTTCTGCCTTTTCTCTCACCCTTCCACCATTCTGTTTGTCTAAACTTGTTCCTTCTGTCTGTAAGACTATCAGTCTTTCCCTCTGCCTTTTGTCTTTCTTTCTTTCTTTCCAATTTGCAAATATATCTCAATTCATTTAGACCCTATATTGTCTTTTATTCCTCCTTTTCAATTGCAAATATATCTCAGTTTATTTAGTTCCTGCATCTTCTTTCTTTGCATCAATCTTTATTTATTTTTTGTTTTTTCTTTAATGTGTGCTTTACCCTGCTTCCAACTGAAGTCTTTTTTGGTCTGCTATAATCTTGTGTCCTGCAAACATCTTCTTATGTATGTGCTTACTTTAATCATTGTATTCTCCTGATGCAACTGCAGTTTTTTCTTTCTCGGTTTTCTCAGATAGACAGCACATATTTATAATAATTCTTTTCAAAGAGCAAGTGTATTGTAAAATGTATAATTTATTGTTTTGTTCTAAAATTCATACTTACTAAATGGATCCTTCTTTGCAACAAAATCTGTTCCCTACCTCAGAAGATCATCTATCAAGAGTAGTTGTTAATCTTGTTTTCTTCTACATGGTATATCTCTCCAGAATCTTGGCAATCATGGCTCTTCACAACTTTCTATCCCTTGAATCTTTCATATCCCTTTCAATCCTTGTTCTACCACCCATTTACACAAACTCATTCAGTAGGCTACACATTGTTTCTCTCTGTCCTTCTTGCTTTCAGTATATTCCTGTGAGTAACAAATTTTATAAGCCTTTTTTCCTCATTATGTGTCTGAGAATTTTTAACATTTTTTCATTGCTTACATGTTCTGTTCATGATATTCTCAGCATCCTTCTGTAGAAACATATTTCTATTGCTTCAAGTCTCTTCTTCATCTGTAAGGAGATTGTCGAATATTCACTGCCATAGAGGAAGCCAGATAGTTTAGTACTCTTTGTTTCTAATGAAATTTTTTCTTTTTCTTAATACCTTGCTTAGCTTTTGAAAGGTATTTTTCATATTACAATCTTATTGAATCAATGGTGTAAAAATATGTGATTGAATAACAAACAAAAGTAGTGAAAATTTTTTACCAAACCAAAGAACAATAATTCAATTTTTCCTATTTCTTAATACTTTTCCTAGGTTTTTTTTTAGGTATTAGAAATTGATGGTGTAAAAATATGTGACTGAACAACGAAAAAAAATAATGAAAATTTTTTACCAAACCAATGAACAATAATTTAATTTTCCTATTTCTTAATACTTTGCTTAGCTTTTTTAGGCATTAGAAATTGATGGTGTAAAAATATATGATTGAAAAATGAACAAAAGTAGTGAAAATGTTTTACTAAATCAATGAACAATAATTCAAACTCAATCAGCATTTCATCAACATTACAGTGTGAGGGATTCTCCAAGTTTTGAGCATAAAGGTTCAGTAATTGACTTTACCTGAGCATAAAGGTTCAGTAATTGACTTTACCTGAAGTAGTAGATCACATTCAGTTAAGAACAAAGGAAAGTTGATCAAGTAAGGAAGAGAATCAAAGAAGATCCATCAACTTGAAGAGGCTCTCATCAGGTTTATATCTCTCAGGCATCACTCCAACAAATTCTTAAAAGCATCAACCTGTTTCCATACAAGAATATGGGGTAATAGCTCAAAGGTCAAAGGTTACAATCCAGCTTCTTAAACAATTTTTTGGAAAAAGAATGATTTCTGATGGTTGCTGCATAAATTGGCCACCATGTTCCTGAGATCTAACAAGCCCTGATTTCTTCCTATAGGACTAAAAGAAAATGGTTATGTCAACAAGCAACAGCCGAAGGACAACATTCAGACAGAACAATTAAAATCGCTAGAGCTTGAAACACTGAGGGTTGTGATAAAAAATGCATTAGAAAGGACCCGTTATGTGATGCTGAAAATAAGTGTTATCTTTATCAACTAGTTGAAATTTATTTCCCATATTTACTCTATATAATACTATGGTATTGTGAATTAAAGTTAACAAATAAAGGAGATACTAAACTTTGAAATTCCTTTGTGACATCTATTTAATCTGAGATAGTGCATATAACAAAGCTCATAGCTCATATAGCGAGGGTGTCACAAATCAGCTTCTCAGGCAATAATTTCTCATGGTTGTGTCATAAGCTGGCCACCATGTTCATTGAATTTGGCAAACCCCAACTTCTTCCTGTAGGACTAAAAGAAAATGTTTATGTCAGCAAGGAACTGCTTAAGAACGACATTCAAACAAAACTAAGGATCTCTAGAGCTAATACTGATGGTTGTGATGAGAAATAAAGGAGTTATTGAATTATGAAAATTCATTGGTAACTTTTAATTTATCAATATAAAAACTTATATTCATAAGACCCATATAGGTATCAAAATGCCAAAAAAATTTGATCATATTCATATTGGTGAGAATCTATTTTGATATCAAATATATCTTTTAAGGAAGAAAAACTTAGCCAATACATTTGGCCTTCAGACAATCTTTTGGTATTACACTCTGTTTACAAGATTGATGCAACTGATGGCAATTGTGAAAGAATATTGTCCAATGGATTTTGTCATTGTAATATAATAAGCAAATCAATAGAAAGAATACAGTTCAATGCAAGGAGAATTCTATAAAAGATTTTAAAATATAAGGAAAAATAGACATCTATTGTTGTTGATTTGAATGATTTCTAAAGAGGAAATTAAACTTTTTTACGAACAGAACTGCCAGGTCTATATTTTTCAATGAATTCAAAGTCAGATCTTGGAATACAATAACGTCTAGCATTTCAATAACCAAATTGTAAATTAGTTCTAGAATGAGAGGAAATAAATATTAAAGTAAGATTGATTTATAATCAATACAAATAGCATTACAGTCAGTTTAAGGATTCTTTCTTCTTTCTGCTACCATGTAACCTTCCTACTCTTGGAGATTGCTCACTAAATTTCATTGTTCTAGCACTGCCCTAAAATACTCAGCATCTCAGATCATGGGATTAAACCAGTACACAGTGTCATTTAATTTATTATAAGAGAAAAAATCATAAAAGTGATTATTTAGTATTAAGAAAATGTCTAAATTGATTAATTATCTAGCTAATATAAATTACACTTTTTTATTTCTGCTAATCAAACGAATGATTCTGTGCTGGACTAGACTAAGTGCACCATTTCTGAATCTGTATTCAGAAATGTCTTTTTAACAAGTAACCATAAGTAAGATATAACTATAACTGTAAGTTCTATGCTAAAAGTTTCTTCTTTAACCACTTCTCACTCTCTTCTGGCTTCTTGTTTTCCAGTCGACTTTGATTTTCAAAAATTCAAATCTGTCTTTTTAATTCCTGTTCTGTTTACTGTTCTCACACTTTAATAATGTTTTTCTTTTTCATCATGTTCTCCTACACTCAATAATCCTTTGCATCAAAATGGCTTTATTGCTTTGACCTTAGTGAAATAATTTAAAAAAAGAAAGATTTTTGTGATTTTCTGTCATTGATCAACAAATTAACATGTATCTCAATAAACTTAGTAAAACCTCTAACAAAATTGATAATAATAATATTGTATGTCAAAATAAACATAACACTATTAACTTCTACTATTGTAACCAAATGCATAATAATTACAAACATGATGAAACAACACTTAAAAACATAATAGGTAGAAATGTTAAACCCATTAATAATAATAAACAAGTTAAGCTTATCATTATATTATAAAAAATTTACAACAATGGACATCATACTCTCTAATAACCCTACAACCAAACAACTAAATCCTCTATAAAAAACCAATGTAGTGTATTGTGTCTCTGATGCTAATAATAAACCTGCTACATATATTGGTTTTATTACAACCACGCTCTCCTGTAGACTTACCTGTCACCTTTCTGATCTAGAGTTCTATTAAACAACATTTCTTAGAAAAACATACCCATGTACATAATATTAGACAGATATTAGTTAATAACACAACAATAATCACAGATACACACAGTAAAAAGAACCTTCAGATATTGGAGGCCATCTACGTTAAAACAAAGCAACTCACACTCAACAAAATTATATTTCAAACTAGTCACAACACATTACATTGCATCTAAACATTGGTTCTGTTGTAATACTTTGGTTTATTGCATGGTATAACATCATAGAACTGCATCTCAAACTTACAATCTGCATCTGCTATTTTGTGACCATTAATGTTGCATAGCAATCTTCTACATCAACATAACAGATATCATCTTTAATGGTGAATATCTTTGTTTAAATGTCTATATAACCACTCTGAAGATGGCTTATGTGAGCCAAAAGCTTAGATCAAGGAAAAGCATAATAAAAAATATCCAAATGTTGGACATTTTTTGTCTTTATTAAAAGCAACTATATGAACTTTAGAACGGCTCATAATCAAACATAATAGACATTCGTTGTTTGTTATATTTAGCAGTATGTTTGAATAATGATCTACTGCCCCAATACACTATATATATATATATATATGTTATTATAGTGGTTAGTTTTATTTGAAATACACACCCCAGTTTTAGTTTAGTTTTAAACAGTGTGTGTTGTGTCTATCCACCTACATATTCAAGAAATCTTAATAAGAAAACCTGCTCTACAACAGGAATTGAACCTGCATCCCTCTTGTAGGAGAAAGAATTGTTAGTGGTAAAGTGCAGGATACAGGTTCAATTCCTGCTGGAGAGCAAGTTTTCTTTATTAAGATTTTTCAAATGCAGACTAATAGACTAGATCAGGGTTTCAAACTGTCATCCGCGGATCACAGGGGGTCCGCAAGGACAAGATAGGAGGTCTGTGGACAGCAAAGACTTTTTTATGGGTGATGTGCAACTTATAAGCGCTTATAAGTAACTTATAGGCCGATCATGAAATAAATTGATTCAATAAACTATTTCATAGATTTGATATACTAATATAATTTGTGTCTTAAATTGATAAAGATAATGGATTCGATTCATGCAGAGAAGGAACCAAAGGATTTGAATTTTGGATCTATTTTGCAATTTCCGGCTTTCTCATTGGCTGTTGGGCATCACATGTGATGAAAGTGACTTATGTGTATGTTTATCAGTAATATCACCAAGAATTAACAGTTTGTGCAAAGCCAAGCAAGCATGTCCTTCTCACTAAGTGTGTATTAAAAAATCCTGTGTGTGTAATTGACAATAAAACTATTTGTTAAATACTAATACTGTTTTCATTTACATGTAAAAATTAATATTTTAATATAACAAAATTTAATTTTGTTACATTTTGCAGCAACATGCAGCATTAATTTATTTGAACACTTATGTCTAAAGTAAGCTTTAAACCAGCTTTTATTGTATTAATGCAAAATTATATGTTATATTCAGCAAATATTTATGTATAAATTTCATAAGCGTTTATAAGGGGACATAAGGACGTAAGGTAAAGCCTGAAATATAAAGGGGTCCACAAGTCAAAAAGTTTGAAAACCCCTGTACTAGACGATAAACATAATTGTTTAAAATAAAAATAGGGTGTTTATTTCATATAAAAGTATCCACTATAATAACTTTTGAAATGTTGGATTAAAAATAAGTCCATTAATTCTTTATATAGAGAGATAGATAGATAAGTAAATGCATAGATAGATTGCATGTAGCTGAGTGTTTAGGACATTATCATTCGAACCATGAGACACAGGTTCAAATCTCACCATGGTCGATTTGTCTAGGTCACTTCTTTGATTTTAGCAACATAGAGAGATTATCTCAGTGTGCAGTACCATTGGCAAGTACCTGAAAACCATATCATGCATTGACCCAAACCTTGTGGATGAAATAGAGTATGCTGAATTGTTTGGGAGCTGCTAATGGTTGTACAAGCACAAAGCCAGAAGTCCTTGTGACTGAAAGTCTTGTTCAAACTTGATCATGCCAGATTATGCACTCTTTCCTGGAAACTGAAACTAAGATCTACTCAGCATAGTTACAGTGTGCCTGAGCAGGCTTCTGCAACAGGGATTGGGTAGCCATTATAGTAGACAGACATACTTGGATACAAGCAGTAAGTCATACAGACATATAGACAAATACATAGATAGCGTGATATATGTGACTATAAACTTGATACCTCAATGTGATTTTCAGACCAAGCCTATTTTAAACAATATATTTCTCTATATAAATGGGAGTGCTGAAATACTAGATAAATGGATAGGTATAAGTTATTTACATATATAATCATTCACATTGTCAAGTTCACCCACTTACACATCTGTGCCATGTGCAAATGTGATTCATACTTATTTGCTGAATTGCATTTTTTTGGCTTGCTCAGTTGATCACTAACTGAACATTTCCCCCCATCTCTCTCTCTCTCTCTCTTTCTCTCTCTCTCACACACACACACGCATACGCACAAGCAAAATATAGCTACAGGATACGCACTTAATTACTCTTTCTGCTGTGCACTTTCATCTGTTAATAATTACTATAATTATTAACAACAACAATAACAATGATGATTACAATTAGAATGCTGATGATGATGATGATGATTACTGTGATTATTATTATAAGAATAATGATTATTATTATTATGATAATATTAAGAAGGTAATGATTATTATCATTATTGTTATTATTATTATTATCATCAAAATGATGATAATGATTATAATAATAACGGATGATAATTATTATGGCAATTATAGCAATAATGATGATTATGATAATGATTATTATAATCATTTTATTATGATGATAATGATAATAAAAGGATAATGATAACAATGATACTGATTATTATTGTTGTTGTTGTTGTTGTTGTTGTGGTAGGTGGTGGTGGTGATGATGATGATGATGATGATGGCTTTTATTTTTGTACAATTACAACAGTTAATTTCTGATTTTTCCTTCCCTTAAATTGCTGACTGCAGGCTGTGTATTCTTATAATTACATGTGTGTATGTGTGTATATACATGGGAATAGAATGCTTATATATATACGTAAATGTGTTCTGGTGTATGGATGTATATATGCACAAGAGTAATGTATTTGCATTTATGTGTGCACATACATAGTTAATCAATCAGTAACTCATGGAAATAAAATTAAGGAAAAAAGACAATAATTTAAAATTTCTTACATTATGAATTAAAAGTGTATAATAATCTCTATAACATGTTTATGTACACACACACACAGATATACACGTGCACATGCTCTCTCTCTCACACACACACACACACACATATATATATGAATTCTTGTATGTATATATATATAAATTCTTGTATGTATGTGTATATGCCCTTAAAATCCAGCGAAAGTTACCCATGAAATAAAATAATTGTTGTATGGAAAGTAAGGACCTACACACATCAAGTTGTCTTTAAATTAAGTGGCGGTAGAAGAATTATCATTGAACTTTTAAAAGATAAGTTTAAACATTAATGCAATACTTAAATGCAGAGATCAATTTTGAGTTCTTTTGTGGTTTATTGTTGCCTATCGCATACGGCAGCAGTATGCCTTGTGAAAAAGAAATCTCCAACAACCGTGGACCAGATTGCAATCAAAAGAGCCAAGGATGCCATGAAGAAAAGAAAGTTCCATGCAAATGAAAACCCAGATCAAATGGAAACCAGGAGAGGTTCCAATGCTGAGAATATGCAAAGACTTAAGAACTCTCAAACTCTTGAACATGCCAAAGGCCTAATACAAAGCCCTCTACAGGAGCTAGCTTAAATGCCACCCACTAGATCTGCTTTTAATGTAATATATATATATATATATATATATATATATATATATATAGAGAGAGAGAGAGAGAGAGAGAGAGAGAGAGAGAAAGAGATTATCACTACTTCAAACATTATTTTTAGTTGATACTCATATTTGAGTAGATGTTCCATATATATTTAAAATCTTCCAGATTGATAAATCAAAAATCCATTACTTTATACTTATATATATATATATATATATATAATATATATATATATATATATATATATATATATATATATATATACCAACCTGCTTCATTTTCCTGCCAACAATATCTGTGTTGTTTACAGATCCTCATCTGGACTGAAACACATATGCTGGTACACAGGAGAGTCATAAGTCATGTAGATCCTATCAACCTAATCAAGGATCCAGAGTTTACCTGTCATATATGCATGATACCTATTAATGTTGATCACAAGAGTCATCTTAGAGGACATGGAAGCCATAATGAAACAGAAGCTATAAGTGATGCAAAAGGTGTGGAGGTGGCTTTTATTTGAGTAAGATGTAACAGTTACCATGTCTATATTATGAAGGTGTGATATTATATACATGCATGTATGTATTTACATATTTGTGTGCATATATTTTACATGATGCCCTGCTACCTTGATATTAACTATGACGATATCTTGCATGGACATATATCATGTTGGAAACTATCATGCATGTATTTTACAAGTAATTTTATTTCATCATATGCAAACTTGTTTACAGATTAATTCTGAGTTGAAATATTTTCTGTAAACAAAAATGAAAAATCACTTTTTTGAGGCACACAGAAATTAGACATTTGCCTAAGGTTGGCACAAGGCTGTAAGTATTGAGCACCCAGTGAGGATCAAACTCACTACTCACGGTCAACCAGCCTAGATTGGAAACCCATAACTTCTATTGCTGTAGCCTTAATTATTAAATTTAGTGAAGTTTGTCATGAGACCATAACTATTCAACAAAATTCTGTTTTCTATGTTTTCATTAAACTGCCTGTTATAAATCTGAAAGCATCAGCAGCTGATTACCATCTTGTTTCTCTAATGCACTGTGGGGCACATGCCCCACTGATGGAGCATGTTAATATTTTAGTGGGGTATGTGTAAGGTGTGCACCCTTCAGCTTACTATAACATGAGCTCAAATTTCATTTTGCATTATTATTTCATGATTAAAATTGATATAATGGAATATGCATACACCTGTGTTCCCCCTCACTGGAATATGATTGGCTGGTGTCTGTCATAAATACAGACGGACGTGTAGGTACGATAGAGTTTAAGTTTATGATGACACCCATTGGACTATGCCATTGGCTATTCTATTGATCTACACTTATTACCTGCAACTACAATGAGTACCGGTTGATTACTACTACTGTGTACCACTTGGTTACAGTAGCCAAACCTACTTAGCTACTTCGATCAAATATATCCCTTTCCGGGACATATAAAAAATGATCAAAGTATATTACAGAATAAAGCTTTCATTCAAATATTTTATATTTCTGCCTTTCAGTTCTCTATTATATATTTTGAAACTAAATATATTTAACTGTCTTTTTGTTTTTTTTAATATTTCTTTTTCATGGACACCATGGAGGCTTGTTTAGAGACCAATTTAATGGCCTTTTAAGCTCCCTTCACATGAATTGCAGTAAAATTTTGAATATGTAAGAATTAAATATTACAGGTGGGCACCAGAATTTTAGAAATACCAAAGTGGGGCATGGCCCAAAATCAATTGGGAATCACTGCTCTAATGAAACAAAAAAACTTACCTAATGCCCTTAAATATTAAGCACTCAGTGAGGATGAAAATCACTAGTAATGGTCAACCAGAGTAGATCAGTAATCAACATCCCTACACTGTGGTGCTCTTAATTTCTTAATTTAAGTCAGTTTGACAAAAGGACGCATGTATTGAGTACCCAGCAAAAATCAAACTTACCACTTTGTATTGATGGCCAATCAGTAATAACCCAGCCACAAGAGACCAAAGTTCAAAACATATTTCTCAAAATATGTTATGATTTCAATTCTCTTTTCTTTGTAACTTAAAAAAAAAATTATTACAACAAAACATCAAAATGGCCTGTCTCATGGTTTGGATAATTGCATATATTTCCCACTAGTGTTACAGGATCATATTTCAAGCTCAGGAAAGAAAGTGCTGATTTTCAAGGTATGCCGTCTTACAATATTGATGCACCACAATATTCATATTTTAGCCTTGTGCCATACTAAGCTAAGTTTAACAAATATCAATGATTCAAATGTAAACAAAAAGAAAAGCATTTTATTTTGTTTTAAATTAATTTTCTCATCTAAACCTGCTTTACACATGATTAGTGTTGCTTTCTGATTATCGGCCATGTTTGATTATTCATAAATGAATCTATCTCCTTCTTTGTTAATGCTTAGGAATTGATTGTAATTTTTTAAAAAAATATGATATTGCCTTTAGATATGAAATTAATTTAAGGCCATCCTTCTCAGTATGTATCCATTAATCAACTATTGACAATTAATAAAAGACAAAACTATTTAATTTTCTACATTTTTTAAAATGTGCCCTGTCATATGATATGATATGATATGGATATGGAATTGATATTATTAACTGACAGAAAGAAAAAATTGTAGTTAAATTTTTCAAAATGAAAATAAACAAAGGATTCTGCTGTTTTACTCTGACTGATATTTTATAGATTATATTGTATTTGATGTAATCTAGTATCACAGCTAAATATTGTGAACAATGATTTAAGCGGATCTTCCACAAATGTTACAGAACATCCTCCAACAGTCTCAGGAGATATTAGTTGTTCGGAAAATAATGTTTGATTTTAGAATAAACCTTTTAATTGTCTTCTAATATATTATAATAGTTATGCAAAAATGTATTAATTATTCTTAATGATTAAAATATCCACTTTGTTATTTTTGCATCAATCATTTTCAGAATTTAATTTGGTAGCAACCTTTCTGTTGAACATGTTTTGTTGAAGATGACAGACAAGGAAAATTTAATTTTTTTTTTTTTAGTTTTTCCAGGGATCTTACATTTTTCCATTTGGCAGAGAGAAGAGCACGCAAAAATTGTCCATATTATCCATTATCCCAAGAGCTTTCGGCCATCTCTTTAGCCATTTTCAAGGGGAGTTGTTTTAGGGGTTGTTAATTTCTCTTCATGCTTTGACCGTTTATGATGTATTTTATTTTTGTGCTGTTTTGAATACCAGTAAGAGCTTTTATTGAAAATGGCTAAAGTGGTCAAAAGCGCTTATATATATATATATATATATATATATATATATATATGCAATTTTTTATATGTTATTGATCTATTATATATGTGTGGTGCTTAATGGAAAGCACTCAATATCAGCAATAGAGCTAACATATTTATTTGCATTGATGTGAGTTTGTGACCCTGTGTTTCACGATGTTTGAGATCGTCACACAAACTCAAACATCAATGCAACTGAATATATATATATATATATATATATATATATATATATATATATACTAGCAGCATGGCCCGGCATTTCCCGTGCTTGATTCAAAAATCGTACGACTGATACAGCAATTGCTATCACTTGACTTAAAATATTTTTGCACTTCCTTGCCTTTAAAGGGGTGCCCTTTGCCATGCTGATGTTGCTACATGACTTACTTCTTGCCTATCTCACACTGCAAATTTTTTCTAAGCTCTATACTAAACATTAAATCTGTTACGAAAAAAGAACTAAACAAAATGAAGACAAAACAATCAGCTTTAAAAAAGGACTCGTAACTGGAAAAACCGAATGAAAAATAATGTTAACAACAAATAATTTTTCACACCCAACCCAGTTCTGCGGATTCAGAATCAACGTTGAGTTTAAGCAAGCGAATGAGCCAATTGGAGTAAAGTGCCATGCAGATTTAAAATTTTCCCACTTGTGACGAATGCAGCTATTGATTTTTTTTGCATGCTAGCATGCTAGTTAACATTCGTGTCAGTCAGCTGTTGGCTCTCACACTGGCCAATAGAATCTTCCTGCCTATTCGTGGCAGCCAGCTATAGGCTCTCACTCTGGCCAGTAGAAAATGGCCACAAACTACATGAAAACTGCTGTAGAAGCATGAAAAAATCTATTATTTCCACTATCAATGGGAGTTGGCAAATGCAAAGTCGGTCTTGGCCTTCCCGCTAACTTGGAGCATGTGCATGGTGCAAATCCATTGAAAATTGCGGCCGTGCATTCGTTACACACACACACACACACATCCTGCCTTTTATTTATATATATATATTGCATATTTGTAACTTGCATGTTTCAATGTAACATCTTGAACATGAAAAAGGATGTGATGCATTTACTTTTTTAACATGAGTTCAAGCTTGGTCAGAATGCTTCTAAAAATGCAGCAAATATTAACAGAAAATGGGGTGAAGGATCCACTTGTGATCAAATGATAAGGCACTAGTTTCTTAATTTCTAGATTGTCAACAGGGCATTATCATTTTACAATTGTAATGGCTAGATGTAACTGTAAGTTATAAGCTAATAGTTTCTTCTTTGAAACTTCTTGATTGTGGAACTCTCTTCCAGCTTCTGCCTGTCAATGTTAATCTTTAAAAATTTACAAGCAATGTCAATTTTTATCTTCTCTCTTCTCAATTTCTGTTCTGTTATTGTTCTCTCTCCTTAATAATATTTTTTTCTCATATTCTCTCACATTCAGTAACCCCTTGTGCCTTAGTGACTTTGTTGTCTTGCTTAGGGTGAAATGATTAAAAAAAAAAAGAAAATCTTTTTTAGCTTGCATCAATTTATATGCTTACTTTTATGTGTTTTATTCACATATTAATTTACATGGAGGCATTATGGAGTAATAGATAGTGGCTCAGATTAAGGAATTGGAGAGTCAAGTTTGAATTCCAGTTGAATCCATTGTGTGCTAATACTCTTGGGAAAGTTATGAATCCTTTGCTTCTCCCCCTACCTATGGGTAAATAACAGGATAGACCAGGTTCTATAGCCTTGGATGAAAACAGGTCTACCGCAAAAAGAAATGATAACCTACTGTAGGAAAAAAATCTGCCTCGTCAGTCATGTATTGAAAGCTACATGATCGCCTAAGTGTGTATCACACATGGCACATAACTGAATGAATCATAATACCAAATACTAACAGGGATACCCCACCGAAAAAAATTAATGACAAAAATAACGTTTAAATGATATATATATAAATAGCAGGACAGACCGGATTCTCTAGCCTTGCATGGCAACTGGTCTACCACAGAAAGAAATGGCAACATACTGCGGGGAAAGATCTGCCTCTTCAGTCATGTATCGAAAGATACATGATTGCCTAAGCGTGTATAACGCATGGCACATAACTGACTGAATTTACACATTGTATCAAAAATGATGCTATATTTTGTTAAGCCATGTATTTTGATATATATATATATATGTATAGTGTGAGTGAGAGAGAGAAAAAACCCTGTAACCAATTATAAGATTATTTATGTATAATAATTTTGATTAGGAACACTGTTGTTTTTTATTCATTAATATATATATATATATATATATATATATATATATATATATATATATATATATAAGTATATGATTGGTGTATATGGAATAAATTCCAATAACCAACAATTACTATTCTTAAAAGAGTGCTTAATACAGAGTAGAGCAGATATTATTATTTATTTAAAAATTATAACATAAATATTTTATAAAATCACTAAAAAAAATAGCCATTTTGTTTCAACACCTCCGGTGTCTTATCAAGTGGTGATGTTGAATATCATTCAACATCATCATATATATATATATATATATATATATATATATATATATATATATATATATATATATATGTCTGTATGTCTGTGTTCTGCTTTGTTACTTTCAAGATCCTCTGTGGTGTTAAATCTTTCTCACAATCATGCCAGAAGTGTTCATTTGATTTTTCTCATTTTCTCTCTGCAAGCATTCACTTTTGTTCAACTTTATAAAAAGGTTATGCAATTCTTTCACACTTCCAGGATTAGCTTTACTCACAACTATAATTTGTTAACAGATATATTTTCATAATGCAAGGAAATGACACATCAAGTGAAACAATCTGTAATATAAATTTACAATCTGACACAGTTCCTTCTGCTCTCAAATAAAGTTATAAAATTCTAAGATTATTCTAATCAATCTTCTCATTATTTAATTATTCAATTCATTAGGGTGAATTGTTCTCATTCCACTTTTCATTCTTAGAGGATATCTTATATCAGTTAACACTCACCAGTCTATTTCACTTATCTGTTTCTACCACTCAACCAGACTATATGATTTTATTACTTATTACAAAACCCATGAACTCAATTCACTGTTGGCAAGGAACTAGATTTATTTTATTACGTTGGTGCAAAAATAATGACGTAATAATGTTGTTTTTTGACGTTAAAAAATACGTCAAAAAACAACATTATTACGTCATTATTTTTGCACTAACCTAATAACTAACACTTTCATCAACTGAGAAATGTGTCTGTGGCAGTTGTGAGTTTGTTCTCTTGTAGCACCCGACACTCATCAATTGAGTGGCGTGTCTGTGGCAGTTGTGAATTTGTTCTCTTGTAGCACCCGACACTCATTGATTGAGTGGCATGTCTGTGGCAGTTGTGAGTTTGTTCTCTTGTAGCACCCGACACTCATCGATTGAGTGGCGTGTCTGTGGCAGTTGTGTGTTTGATCCCATGTAGTGCCTAACACTTGCAACAGTTGAGCAATTTGTTTCTGGCAGTTTCGATACTTGAGGGACACCTGCACTATTGCAAAAAGGCCTAAAAGAGTGGTCATTCAAAATAGGTCATTATGATGATTACACATCTAAAAAACTCTAATATAATTATTAAACTTTGAAAGGCCTCTTTTATTTGCTATTAACTTTTTTAATATTCAGTAGTTCTTGACTGCAAATGCCAGTTGGCATCTTCTAGTTAAACAACTATTATACCATTATATATATCAAGTGAGTGGAATTGTTAAGTACTTTCAGATTCTGGCTGTTTTATGTGACTATTTAATTTCCTCATGAATGAAAGAAAATGACAGTTTAATATGTAATACTAAATTACTTAAGGGATTTAATATATTTCATCATAAATAAAATTGAAAGCTTATATATTGTAAATCTGCAAAGATTATTATCTTGAACACAAAATCTTTCATTAAAAACAAAAGTTAAAGTATAAGATATGACAAATGAACTTTTATTTTTCTTTGGATTTTCAATAAATGTTAAATGTTAGAACCAACTTCCAAAAACAAATATCTAATTATATTTTTTATTGAATGTTGGTACATGTTTCAATACTTCTGTTCTCTTCATCAGCCAAATATTTACATTGATTTAATTTTTAAGTACAAATATAAATTGTACAAATGCAAGCATCTGCCCTTTATTTGCCCCTATAAAAGAGGGGTAGAGTAAGGTGTTCATAGTTCTATAGTCAATGTTTTTTGAGTGGTCTGCAATCTTGCATTGATACCTGATATGGATAGAAGCAGGTGGAAGGTTTTAATTGCTAGATTTTCTTTTTTGAACTGGCAATTTTAGTGTGAAAATCTACATATGCATTGTGTAGTTTACTTTTCAAATTTTGTTTTAAAAGCAAAAAAGGAAGATATTATGAAGAAAATATAAAAAAAATCTATGAAATTTTTGTCCTACTTTGACATGAATATTTAAATAGACATTATCACAAAAAAATGATAAAACCAACCCCACCCGATCTGTACAAATTATTATGTTGTCCTATTAAAGTTGGCATCCATTTCAAATACTTCAAAGATTATATGCAATTTATTTTTTTTTTCAATCATTTCATCCCAAGAAAGGTGATAATGCCACTAAGGTTCAAGGAGTTACTGGGTGTGAAAGTGAATTAGAAGACTTTAGGGGAAGGAACCAGAAGCCCAATTCTAAACAGGAAACAAGGGATAAACCTCTATTCTTATTCAAATTAAAAAATTAGGGAAGGAGTGTGAACTGTATAATTAGCAAACATATCTTCTATTTAAGAAAAATCTATTCACCATAAGAAAAGTGATAATGCCATTAAGACACAAGGGGTTACTAAGAGTGATAGAGAATGGGAAAATTTTAAAGGGAATCTGAAACCTGATTCTAAACAGGAAACAAGAAATAAACCTCTACTCCTGTTCAAAAGACTGGAGAGGAGTGTGAACTGGATGATAGGTAAACATATCTATTCCTATTGAAAAAAAATAACTTGTTTTTAAATAAAAAAATAAGAGATTAAATAAAAAAAATAGCAAATGAAATATTAGAATTTAGGCAGGGACATTAGAAGTGTAGAGTTAAATGAAGAGCGTGTGTGATTCAAATGCATGTATTCAGGAAGTGACAGTTAATTATGTAATTGCTGTTTCTTAATGAATTTTAATTACTTAATTAGATTTTAACATAGTTCATTGTGTGTTGTCTCCTAAAAATGAAAAAAAATCAAGGGAAAATTAAAGGCAATTTATTT
Organism: Acanthosepion lycidas; assembly: GCA_963932145.1. Classification (NCBI taxonomy): domain Eukaryota; kingdom Metazoa; phylum Mollusca; class Cephalopoda; order Sepiida; family Sepiidae; genus Acanthosepion; species Acanthosepion lycidas. Next base: position 10,980,897 of record OZ010616.1, on the reverse strand, counting down.
TATTTTTAAACACTGTGGAGAGGAAAAAGTTAAGATAATTTTAATAATACCCTATCTATCACAACATAATTTACTATTCTCAGAAGGAAAACTTCAAGAACTTCAGATAAGGTAGGTGAGGAAAGCAGGAAGAAAGGACTAACTATTAAGTTTAAGAAGTCAGAATGTATGGTCACTAGCAAAAGTAACAGCCCAAGGTGTATACTTTGAGCTGGAGACATTAAAATCAGTCAGTGACAGGAATTTAACTATCTGAATAGTGTAGTAACAGATAACAGAAAATAAAACACATAAATATTAAGGTTCATTGAAATAATGAAGGATGCTTTCCAGAGGTTAAGTAAAGTAACAAGAAATAGATAATTGTTGTTAGAAGCACAGAATAAAGTGTACTAAACTGCAATATAATATATATCCACATGAATGAGTAATGAATGCTGGATAATCTCTTCACAGATGAAGAAGTAACAAGGCTTAAAAAATATAGTTCTACAGACATATGCTGCAAATACCAAAAATAGAATATGCAAACAAGGAAGTTTTAAAGAAAATGGATACCAAAAGAATGTTTTTTACAAGCATAGGCAATGTACTTCAAATGTAATACATCTTATATATTACAATTCACATACAGCGTCCTTGCAAATAGACCTACAATCAATATTACATATTGTCAGAAGGGATGAAATTAGCTTCAGAAGAGGATCAGAAATTACAAAGTAGTGACTCATTTATTACCAATGACTAAATCAGTAATAAATTGGTATGCATAGTTACTGATGACATTTCTGTAAGAAGGAAATAATAGTTAATTTGTAGCAATATTCAAAGTATTATTTCAGTGATTTATCAAGTGATAAAGAGAATATATATCAAAACAAGTATATAACTATTCGAAAAGTGACGCTTTTATATACAATAAAATAAGTATGTCTCGCAATAGCTTGTTTGTATATGGCATAAAAGTTGCCATGCAACCAACAATGAATGGTTGCATTTTTGTATTAAGATACAGAAGTCTGCAATGCATCTAAGTATAAATGACCAAGGATATATATTTAGCTTTATAGTCTGGATCTACAGACATATTCAAAAGGTTTAAAAGACATTGAGTTAGAAAAAGGTAACAACTCATAACAAGAATTTTAATCTTTGATATGCAAATCATTTTAACCTCCAAGCAAGGCAATAAAGCCGCTAAGATGCCATAGGTTACTGAGTATTAAATGATATGAGAAAAAATATTAAGGAGATAGAATAATAAAATAACAGTAATTAAGAAGACAGAATATAATGATTGATTTGGATTTAAATTCTTGACAATCAAAGTTGACTGGGTAGCAAGAAGTCAGAAGAGAGTTCCACAAGCAAGTGTGGTAGAAGAAATTGTTAGAATAGACCTTACAGTTATATCTGGCCATTCCAACTGTAAAAAGATAAGACCCCTAGCTGCCAATCTAGTACTGCACTTAAATTTATAAAGTCTAGGTATCAAAGAGGAAAGCTCATCAGAACAATTACCATGAAAGTATTTATAGAAAAGGCACAGAGAAGCTACATTATGGTGATGGGAAAGTGACTGAAGCTGAGATGCCATGTCAAGACCGTACCAAAGAGGAAAGCTCATCAGAACAATTACCATGAAAGTATTTATAGAAAAGGCACAGAGAAGCTACATTATGGTGATGGGAAAGTGACTGAAGCTGAGATGCCATGTCAAGACCGTACCAAAGAGGAAAGCTCATCAGAACAATTACCATGAAAGTATTTATAGAAAAGGCACAGAGAAGCTACATTACGGTGATGGGAAAGTGACTGAAGCTGAGATGCCAGGTGAAGACTGTACCAAAGAGGAAAGCTCATCAGAACAATTACCATGAAAGTATTTATAGAAAAGGCACAGAGAAGCTACATTATGGTGATGGGAAAGTGACTGAAGCTGAGATGCCATGTCAAGACCGTACCAAAGAGGAAAGCTCATCAGAACAATTACCATGAAAGTATTTATAGAAAAGGCACAGAGAAGCTACATTACGGTGATGGGAAAGTGACTGAAGCTGAGATGCCAGGTGAAGACTGTACCAAAGAGGAAAGCTCATCAGAACAATTACCATGAAAGTATTTATAGAAAAGGCACAGAGAAGCTACATTATGGTGATGGGAAAGTGACTGAAGCTGAGATGCCATGTCAAGACCGTACCAAAGAGGAAAGCTCATCAGAACAATTACCATGAAAGTATTTATAGAAAAGGCACAGAGAAGCTACATTATGGTGATGGGAAAGTGACTGAAGCTGAGATGCCATGTCAAGACCGTACCAAAGAGGAAAGCTCATCAGAACAATTACCATGAAAGTATTTATAGAAAAGGCACAGAGAAGCTACATTACGGTGATGGGAAAGTGACTGAAGCCGAGATGCCAGGTGAAGACTGTACCAAAGAGGAAAGCTCATCAGAACAATTACCATGAAAGTATTTATAGAAAAGGCACAGAGAAGCTACATTATGGTGATGGGAAAGTGACTGAAGCTGAGATGCCATGTCAAGACCGTACCAAAGAGGAAAGCTCATCAGAACAATTACCATGAAAGTATTTATAGAAAAGGCACAGAGAAGCTACATTACGGTGATGGGAAAGTGGCTGAAGCCGAGATGCCAGTTCAAGACTGTACCAAAGAGGAAAGCTCATCAGAACAATTACCATGAAAGTATTTATAGAAAAGGCACAGAGAAGCTACATTATGATGATGGGAAAGTGACTGAAGCTGAGATGCCAGGTCAAGACTGTACCAAAGAAGAAAGCTCATCAGAACAGTTACCATGAAAGTATTTATAGAAAAGGCACAGAGAAGCTACATTACGGTGATGGGAAAGTGACTGAAGCCGATATGCCAGGTGAAGACTGTACCAAACAGGAAAGCTCATCAGAACAATTACCATGAAAGTATTTATAGAAAAGGCATAGGGAAGTTATATTACAGTAGCAGAAAAGTGACTGATGCAAAGATGCCAGGTCAGGTAGTAGATATTAGTTAGAAGGAAGAGAAATTGTTGTTGATGATGATAATGAGGAATGCTGCTGATGTTGAGAGCTGATGACATCAGGAAAGAGTAAATTGTTGTGTCATCAGCATAGATACCGAGTTGAGAGCTGATGACATTGGGAATGATGTTGTTGATAATTAAGAACAAAGTAAAGTCTATGGATGAGGGTGTCCCTGGGGAAACCAATTAATATAAAATACCTAAAAGAATGACAACATTCATTTCAGGATTTGATTGAATCCAGAAATACCCTAACCTTTCAACTTGTGAAGACGACAACTATATCAAACACTGTCAATTGTCTTTGAGATGTGTCCAAAACAATAGCCCAAGCTTCACTATTCTTATCTAAAGCTTGACATACTGTTTCAGCAATAACTGTTATCACATCAACAGTTGACCTAGAGAAGTGAAACATCATATTGATTATCTGAAAGAAGACTCTGTGAGGTGAGATACTTAACCAATTCAGAATTAATTAGAACCTGAACTAATTTGCCAAAAAGAAGTAGAAGGTTAATACGCTGATAGAAGGATCAGATGGTTTGGCTGAGTTCTTAGACTGGAATTTTAGAAGATTTCCAACAAGCAGGGAAGTAAGAAGTAGCAAGGCATTTATTATAGAGTTTAGAGGGAACAGGTGACAGTTCAGGAGTACATTTCTTAAGGATACCATTAAGTTTACATGCTTTGTGGGGATCTAATTTAGAGCTGATAGAAGAAATCATGGATGGAGTTATATGCATATCACTCAATAGAGACTCAGTTCTAAATAGAAAATCAGACAAGGATACTCCAGATGAGTTAAATGAAGGAAAGATTGGGTGTCATAAAGAGAAATTGATAAATTGATTAGATCCACTAGTATTTTGCTAAAAAGAGTTCAATGGTTAACAGGCCAATAGAAATATCAGATGGTTCATCTGAGTTTTTAAAAACTGGAAGTACAAATGAGGATTTCCAACAAGCAGGAAAGCAAGAAGCAGCAAGGCATTTATTATACAGTTTAGAGAGAACAGGAGCCAGTCCAGGAACACATTTCTTAAGGACTATTACATGGATGTCATCAAGTTTACATGCTTTGAGGAGATCTAGTTTAGAGACAATAGCAGAAACGTGGAAGAAATTATGTGCATATCACTCAGTAGGGACTTAGTTCTAAGTGCAAAGTCAGGCAAAGATACTCCAGATGAGTCAAGAGTAGAATTTGATGAGAATTTGTAAACAAAACATTCTGCTTTACCAATAGAAGTTAACACTTCAAATTGAGTGAAGTGAGGAGGGATAGAAGACTTTACTCTTTTATTTAAGACTATTACAAAGCTGTCAGTAGCCATGAAACCCAAAGTTGTTAGAAGTTATGAGTTATCTCATTCTATCTGCAAACAAAGGCATAGTTTCTTTGAAGACACTTTTACTATTGTTATGAGCAGACATAAATAGACATCTGTTGTGATTGGAACTATCATACTGGAACGTGTGAAAGAAATGATTCTTATGGGCAATGGCAATAAAACAGGTCGGTGTGAGCCAAGGAAAATTTTTTGAACTGATTCAGTCTTTCTTAACACCCAGGAGATTGACTAATTGTACCTTCTTGGGCTAATGTTTTCCACTGACATGAACTGAAAATATATTGAATCAATAACTCAGTCTGCTTCTGGGGAAGTTGATTTACTTTGTTGTGCTAGACAGTTTTTCTTGTCAGAGTCTATCTTACATATTTATAAGTCTATTATTTGTCCTTGCTTTGAATATTGCTGCCACTTTTGATCTCGTGTTCCTGTTATACATTTAGAGATACTTGATGAAATTCAAAGAAGAATCTGCAATGTTATTGGCCCTAACCTGGCATCTTGGATTCAGTCTCAATGATACTCAATGATAAAAGGCAATGATACCCCAGATGAGTAAATGCATTAATATATACACTCTACCGATAATTACTTTAATAAAATTATCATAAAATTTATACAAATATTTAAAACTGCTTGGCTGATGAGATATTTATATATTTCTCATTATTACTAAAATTCATGTCCAGACACAAGCCAAAATTTGAAATTGCGACTCCAAACCAGGAAAGCAGGCTCTTTTCATTCAGAGAAATGGTAAAACAAAATCCTACTATCCCAATTCTCCTTATTTTGCCTTGAGTCAAACTTAGTAAACTTTTGTAAATATTGGCAGAGGTACTAGTATGTTTATTGATCAAGCTCAGGTAATAACCAGAAGTGAATTTCACAAAATAGGTAGACTTTCACTACATGGAAATTTTCTTTCTTTCTTTCTTTCTTTCTTTCTTTCTTTCTTTCGTTCTTTCTTTCTTTCTTTCTTTCTTTCTTTCGTTCTTTTGTTCTTTTTTTCTTTCTTTCGTTCTTTTGTTCTTTTTTTCTTTCTGTTTCATGTTAATTTTATTAAATATCAAATATTCCAGAGTATCTTCTTCTTTGCTGAAAAAAATTCCAGCAGTTACATGCATGGTCTTGGTGATTACATCTAAGGATGACCTTCCAATGGCCACGGAATTGTCTCTTGAGGCTACTGACTACTGTTTCATATGCTTCTGTTTTTTGCTGCTAAACTCTGTCAGCTATCTCTCTTTCTTTTATCGCTCCCGCTTTTCCTAAGACCGCAGTATATTATATGCAATCGCTGACAGTATAAAAAAGGCAATTTCTCTCCATTGATCTGCGAACACCTTTGTCTTCAGTAACTTTACTGCTCACCACAGCACATGACTGAAACATTCTAAAGTTACTGATGTTGCCAATATACAGACATTAAATTTACCCATTGCTCAATTCCCTCACTCAAAGTGTGAATTTCCCTAGCAAAACTGAGCAACAGGCTTCTCTATTTGACCTATTTCTCACCTTCTTTTCTCACTCTAGCTGAGCTTCACAACACTGCCGTCTTGATAACTCTGACTACTTGATGATAGTCATTGATATCTCATCTCCTTCCAAACATCCATTAAACAGGAACTCCCTATCCATAAGACCTCTTTCTGGTACCAGCATGCTGATTGGGGCTCATTCTGGGCTTTTCTTCATGATGTCTCATAGACAGACATATTCAACATTCCAATTGAAAATCCACCTCTGAGGTTTCTTCTTGGGTCAAAACCAGCATGGATGCTTTCATTCCTTTTTGGAAATACCAGCTGAAGCCTCAATCCTCTACAGGGTTCACACCAGCATGCTTGGCCACCATAGCACACAAGAACCACTATTTTCAGCTATACCAACATGACAACTGTCATCATAATGGGTGCCTATTTGCTCCTGCTCATAATAAATTTGGGTCCTCAAAAAAGCTAAGTCCCTGTTTGCTAAAAGAAAGAGGCACCACATATCCTTTAAAAACTTTTACTCTACTGGCATCTCAGTAATTGGGTACTAAATAAGTGTAAGGTCTCTATCCCCCACTTCAATTGATTTGAGGTGTTATCATCCTCTGCTGATAAAACTTGAATGCTTTGCCCATAAATTCTCCGCAAACCCTACTCTTGACTCACCTGGAGTATCCCTACCTAACTTCCCACTTCGAACTGATTCTCTGTTGAGTGATATGCATATAACCCCTTCTATGGTTTATGCTATCATCTTTAACCTAGATTCCAAAAAAGCACATGGACCCAATGGTATCCATGTAATAGTCATTAACAAGTGTGCTCTTGAACTGGCTCCTGTTCTCTCTAAACTGTATAATAAGTGCCTCACTGTGTCTTGCTTTTCTGCCTGCTGGAAGTCATCATCTGTTGTTCCAGTTTTTAAGAACTCTGGTGAACTGTCCAACCCATCCAACTATTGACCTATTAGCCTTCAACCTCTTTTTGGGAAACATTTAGAGGCCCTAATCAATGCTGAATTGGTTCATCATCTCTCATTGTAGGGCTTTTTCTTAGACAAGCAATATGGTTTTCATTTCTGCAGGTCAACTGCTGATGTATTAATGATAATTGTGGAAAGAGTATACAATGCTCTAGAGGAAAATGGTAAAGCCCTGGTTGTAACATTGAAAATCTTGAAAGCCTTTGACAGGCTCTGGCATTTAGGTCTTCTCCACAAGCTGAAAAGTTATGGTATTTCCGGGCACATTTTTGAGCTGATGCAGTCGTTCCTATCTTATTGTTAAATGAAAGTTGTCCTGAATGGCCACTCATCTACATCATTTCATAGTAGGTCACAAAAGAAAGGCACCCAGTATGGATCAAACTTAACAACATTGGTTATGGTTAACTAGACAAGTTTTCTGATTTTTACTCCATGGCAAGTATACAATATTGATATTTATTAAGTTGTGGATGTGTGAGTGCTGTAGTGGATATCGGCTCACAATGGGAAATGGATAGCAGCTCGGAATGAGAAATTGAAGAGCTGAGTTTGAATTCTGGTTGAGTTCATTACAGTCACCTACTTGCAAATACCCCTGAGAAATGTTTGAATTCATCTACTTTTCTACCAGCTTTGATTTAAATAACAGGGTACACTGAACACTCTAGCTGTGGTTGGCAATCAGGCTAGGAGAAGGTCAGTTCCCAATTCAAAACCATATGTGGCCCTGATACCTTAAGCAAGATGTTTATTAGGTTTTGATCAAAATGCTTCATCAAAAAGAACTCATTGAACAAGAGTTGTGCAAGGATCCATGCAGTGGATTATATATTAAGGATCCATTTAATGTTTTATACATAAAGGATCCATGTAATCGATTATGCAACTATTGCATTTCATTGCATTATTGACTAAGTTTAGTTTAGCATGACACAAATACAAAATTGAGTGGTATCCAGTGTGTACCAAACTCACCACTGCAGATATAGCCTCCAATGCTAGCTTGTTAATCACTATTTTATAATAAAGACTTAAATGCACTTACAATTATAGATCTATTTTTACTAACAGACTATTCTAAGTTCAATATATGTACTACTAGTATTCAGCATGATGTCACAGTTGAGATGCACATATGTACAAATATTCGCAGAGGATGAAAAAGAGATGCAGATGAATAATGAGTGTAGAAGAAATAATGAGGAGGAATAAAGAAAGGAGACGGAAAATTCAATATGTTGTTGCTGTGGGTGAAAAGAAAGCATATTTCCTTAGTGGGAAGCACAAAGAAAATGAACAGATATGGACAAACTTAATAGCAACAACAAAAACTGATTCAATGAATTTGATATTTGAGGAAGAATTTGACAGTATTGAGGTTTATGAGAATATTGAAAAGTGGAGAATCAAGGCAACTTACTGACATCTGGTATGATCGTGCAAAAGCAAAAGAAATAATAATAATAATAATAATACCATCAACAACAACAATTACCATCCTTTATTTTAGGTCTCAGATAATGATCTTTTTTATCAATAAGATCAAAGTTAATTTAAAAGATGCTAGATATTTGGTGAAGCTTGTAATCACTCAATCTCAATACCAGACAACTGGTATGGACCAAATGCATCATCATCATCATCATCATCATGAATAAAAATAAAAATAATAATAAGAAGAAGAAGAAAAATAATAATAAAAAAAAAAAATTTTTTTTAAAGTAGTAGTAGACACAGAGAATCTATGTTAGTTGGAAAATTATGGAACCTGACATGCCAGATCAGGCCGAATAACATTACAGATTCTTTGTGTTTTATCAAAAATCTCAAAATACATATCAGAAGCACCAGATTAGATGTGACAGTAATATTCCAAGTATGGATGGATGGTAGATTTATAAATGTGTAAGACAGATTCTGGCAAGAAAAAATGAACTAATTCCTAGCAGCAGACTCATCGATTGATTTAGTATAATCTTTCCACTTCGTGCCAACAGAAAATGTTAGCCCGAGAAGATACAATGAGTCACACTCTTCGAGATTAGCATCATCCATGCTCATAGAAGTCCAAAAAGTTCTCTCAGACAATTAAAATAAAACTTGAAACTTGCATTACCTATAAATGTATATATATATATATATATATATATATATATATATAAATAAGTTTTTTGTGGTACAGAATTTAATAATAGATAGGAAAAGACAAAATTTATAAGGCATTTTTTTTATAAAAGAAAAGCTAAAAAAAAAAAACAACTGGTTTTGTCTCAGAACTTATCAAGTTTATTTTTCTGAGAATAGAAAATTTAGAAAATTTATAAAAGCGTGTAAATTAAATTAACGAATGGAATGGAAAAAAAAAAAATGAATTTCAAGAAACTAGAGTCCAATAATATTCAGACCCAGTAAGCATTCCCTCTGTTTACAAAGGGAAGGCTCACATGATCTGATATACAAGGACTCTGGAACCTTGAGGTGAAATGTGGAGTGGGACCTAGATAAAATTAAAAAATGGTCTGCACTAAAATTAACCACACATTTCCTACTATTTATTACATGCTCAGCAATAGCAGAGCCAGAACTATTGGTTAGTTGGCTCTTCCTGGCAGCCAGATTCAAAATCCTGGGAGGTAAATGTTATTTTATTCTCAAATCCAAACGCTGGGATGTCCTCCCTATGTAGTCGAGTCCACAACTACACATATTGGTAAATCACTGAATTAACATATATATAGGGCCAGTGCAAGGGTTTTGTGCATCCCACCTTAAGTCAATCATATGGAAGCACACTACTACATCTCACACTACATCCCAATTTTCATAAGGTAGTATCCATAGAAAATACAAATTTTATTATAATCTAATTATGTACAATATAGGTGAAGAATTCAACTAGAAAAATTGAAAATAATAAATGCAATATATCTAAATACAAGTTAAAGACATGTAATAATAGATCATTCCATCTTAACCGTTTGAGCTCTGACAACCGCTTTACCTGGTGGTAGAGAAAAATACCAGCCACCAGTTGAATGGTGGGTAAACACTTGTAACTATTTTTATATCTACCATGAAACATTACATACCAATTATTTGTGAATTTTGATTCAGGAGCTCAAATAGAATCATTAAAATTGTTCAGGAACATGGGGCTCAAGGAGTTAAACATTTTCAACAATTTTTAATATCAACTTGAGATTTTGTTAAAAGTTTGAATAATTTAACACATTTAACATCAAGGATTAAAAATAGTCAATTTTATATAATGTGAAACTTAGCATGAGCAAAACAAAGTCATGGATTTGAAAAAAAAATCAAAACAGAATTATGTCAAAATCTGCAAATATTTTTTATCTTTTACTTGTTGTGCTTAGTTTTTGTAATATATATAAATGTAGATAGTAAAAAGCAAATGTTGATAAGATAGTGAGTATCACAAAACACTGCCCAGAGCCCCCAATCTGGTTTGAACCCCCTTGGCCGAGGGATTCAGTGGTAGTACACATATCGGGGTGTAGATATATACTTTTATATAATAAATGCAAATGTCACTGTGTTACACTTTTTCAACATTACTCTTGGAGGCCATAGCTCAACATATACCATTTTGGAATCAGACCAACTCTGTGGGCAAATTAAAATCATTCTGTGTCAGATCCAGACTTGCAATCCTGAAATTTTGGATTCCAAAGTTTTCATTACTATGATTGTTTTCAGATTCCACCATCTTGGCTTCTACTAATAAAAACAATTAAAGGGGCACAACTCGTTAATTTGCAATAGCTCATGTTCAAATGAAAAAATAATTGTTCCCAAATTACAGTGTTTTAAAATAAAATTGTCTATGTTTTCTATTAGGTTGGTGCAAAAATAATGGCATAATAATGTCGTTTTTGACATTAAAAAATACGTCAAAAAACAACATTATTACGTCATTATTTTTGCATCAACCTAATACTTTACATTTAGGGGCCTCTAGCCTAGCATATCATACCATTTTGGTATCAGGCTGACTCCATGAGTAAATTAAAAACATTCTGGTCCGGATCCAGATCCATAATCCTGAAATTTTGGATTTTCAACTTAGAAAAGATCCAACTCAATCCATAAGACATTTGGCATGTGAGAGAGGAGTTTCAGCTATTGCAGTCCGTAGAGCTGTGAAAAAAGACTTGAAAATTCAATTGTACATGAAACCTGTGAGGCACCTTGTTTCCCCAGGACAGAAAGTTAGAAGGTTAGAGAAGGTGAAGATCATCTTGAATAAGTTGGAAAATTATCCTATATATATATATATATATATATATGTGTATTTGAATTTTATTTCGATTCTCAATTAGCTTCTGATTCTTAGCTATGATTAATTAACGATGAACATGTCATTTTCATTTATGATCAACTGCATCACGATTCTTCTGTTAAGCTTGGAGAGTAATTATACATTCTTATTGCTCAAAGTAGAGTCCAATAGTTTTATAAAAACACTGGAAAATATCACTTATCTTTAATCATTTCTAAGACACAACAGTTTAAAGCTTAATCTAACAATTGGCCAATTTTGCTGTTACACTCAGTATACATACATACATATATATATATATATATATATATATATATATATATATATAATTAGAAAAAAGGGTCCACATGTGCTTCTTATAATATGTAAAATAGATAGGTTAGTTAATAAAACAAGAACTAATGAAAACATTAATTAAATATTAATTATTAAACATATAACAGAAATGAAGCATGGAAAGAAAGGTTTTAAATTTGGGATTTTTGGACACACCTGTGTCCTTAATCAACAGACCAAGAAATAAACAGAGAAATGTGAATTATTCACCGACAGATGTTTTTGTAGACAGCGTATTCTCTGGTGGAAATCATATTGTTAGAAAAAAACTGATCTCTGTCTGATTCCTCGGTCTGAAAAACTTGATGAAAGACACAGGTGTGTCCGAAAATTCCAAACTTAAAACCTTTCTTCCTGTGTTTCATTTCTGCCATATGATTAATAATTTATATTTAATAAATGTTTATTGTACTAATTATATTGGTAACCTTTTGTTTATCCTCGTTTTATTAACTAGCCTATCTATTTTACATATTATAAGAAGCACATGTGGAACCTTTTTTCTAATCATATATATATATATATATATATATATATATATATATATATATATATTTATATAACTTGCATTACTTATTACATGATTGTATACACATAAATGAAAAAATAGCACTATGCTCTATCATTGAGAATCAAAAAGAAAAGGGCAGAAAAAAGGTAGGGTTTGATATATTGTCCCACTTTTAAATTTGTCTTAAACTAAAGAATTGAAATCATCTATTATACTTATTTACAAGTTATTTATATAAAGTTTACAGTGCTATATTTTTAAACCTATATCCATATTTCTTTTATTTTTGTCTCTTTTTTGCTCCTCTTATAATTTTATCTATATTTAATGTTTTTTGTCTTTTCTTCTTCCTCTCTTATTGTTATCTGTATTTGTTTACTCTGTCTCATCCTCCTATTCTTTTATCTGTATTTCTTTTTTTCTGCCTCCTCCTATTACTACACTTCTCCTTATTTTTTCTTCACCTCCTTCCCACTCTTAGCAATGATAGTCATCTTATTATCTCTCCTCCTTGAAATTGAAAAGCTTCTTATGAAAAGAAAATGTCTGAGATGTTGACAATACTAGCATTTTTTTTTTTTTTTTAAACTTACCTTCTTCTGTTTACTGAAACATGAAAGGAGATTTCAATCAGTTTTCAAACAATAGATATTAGGTTGGTGCAAAAATAATGACGTAATAACGTCAAAAAACAACATTATTACGTCATTATTTTTGCACCAACCTAATATTTTGGTTTATATTTAAAAAAACATTTTTTCTATCATTCATCCCCCCCCCTATATTTTATTAGGAGATGTTGTTTAAATTTGAACACTTCAGCAAGTTCCTACACAATTCTTGGACTTTCATAACAAAACTACTTGAATCTTTCATCTATCATAGCTTAATGGTTAACAAACTTTTCTAATAGACCATTTTGCTAGGAAACTGAGTTCAATCCTCAATAGTAATACTAAACTCATTAAATGACTAAAACATATTAACTATCAGTTTTGAATTATAAAAATATAATAGTCTAATGATTAGTTACAAGTACACACACAAACACACACACACATATATATATATATATGTATATGTATATGTATATATAATTTTATTACTTCAAACATCAATCTGTGGTCATTAGTAGCAATATTTTCAGTCTACTGTTATCAGTGTAAACTGTGCAGATTGGAAATAAAGAATACATTTCTGGTGAGACATCATTTTGCCTTGGGATGCCTGATTAACTGTACCAGCTGCTCTACTGATTAAACTACAGGACCTTTTTTGCAACTAGGAAAAAGATAAAATCTTATTAATAGTTTGAATAGTTTCAATGGATTATCAACAATGGTATATATTTATTCACCTATTTTTTACTGGAAATGTTTGTTGTAAAAAGTAAACTGACTCATTTATTTCTTGTTTTTATTTTCATTACCAATTGCCAGGAGATGATTTCCTCTTCATCAAATCAAGCAGTCATTTAATCTTGCAAGTTTGTACTTGATTATTGGAAATACCCCTTTCTTTTAGATCTCCTTCACTTCCTCTTTGGCAAAATAATTAAAATGAATTGATAAAAAAGAAAAGAAAAAATACATAAAGATGCAAATTGAGACACAATATTATACTGTTTTGCCACATTGTATAATTGTGTTTTTGAATTAATTACATGAATCATATTGCAATAGAAATAGTCACTTGTTAATTACCACATAGCTGATCTGGGATTTCAGATTGTGCCAAGTCTTCTTTGTGTATTCACAAGATACTTTCTACTCAATCTTGTGTCAAAATGTAATAAACATATGAAATAAAAGATTTAGTGTTAATATAGAATAGATATGGTTGAGTTGAACAGGGATAAATTGATTAATTAGATTGTTCTTTGTTATTACAGGTTGAGTCTCGTTTATCCACAATTCCAAAATCCTAAAGTTTTTCAGGTGCTGACTCAAATGGAAAATTTCAGAAAGCTCTGTGAAGGTTCCTAGGTGATGTGCAGCTGTTGTAAGTGACCTCATCTGCCCTGGGTGGGGGTTCCCTAGTCCAGATATATAGCCTATGTTGGCACTAGGTTTTTGTTAGTGATTGTTGTGGCAACAACTTTGTAGATTACTTACCAGGTGTTTCATACTCAGTAATGATATTATTCAAAATGTCAAAAAGTCCTGCATTTATATATTTTTTGTAAGTAGTGATCATGTACTTTTTGTACATGTACAGAAAGTACAAAACATTATTTTTATGTGAAATTTTAATTTCACCAATTAAAAATCTGTGTGAGCATTATATGACTAACATCATTACTTGTATCTGTACACAAAATTTATTAAAATTTTATATAAAACTACCTTCAGCCTTGTGGAACTGTAAAAATAAGCTGTGTTATAAAATGTAAAGAGATATAATGTTTATACTTGGGTTATGGAACCTAAACTGCCTCATTTTATAGATGCTATATATAAATCAAATAGATGTTTACACTATTTACATTGTTTGGACTACTGTCTTCATCTTAATTCCTGTATTTACAATGTTTTGGCTATTGTATGTGTTGTGGCCTTGTTAGGGGCCAGAAATAAAGACACAAAGAGAAGAATTGAGTTAAACAAATATATTAACAGAAACAGCTCCTATTTGTAGCTGGGAGAGTCCATGTGTGTATGGGTAAATTACCATAACAGTACGGCTCTGGTCTTCTTCAGGTGATATACATTGGAATTGTGTACTAAACATCATATTTCATCCACTAATGTAGATTGTTCTAGTTCCACATGTCATGCCTTTTCTGAATATCTCAGTCTCAGTTACTTACCTTTAATAATTCAACTCTTGAAGTGAAACTGAGATATCCAGGAAAGTCATGGCATGTGGAACTAGAACACTCTACCTTGGCAGAGAAAATAATGTGTTTGGTTCAAAATCCCAACATGTATTACCTGAAGAAGGCCTGAGTGTACAATGAACATGTACAGTGAATTTGGCAATAAAGATGGAGACAGGAGCCCAAACCACGTAAATAGTGTAAACAGTTACAATACCTCATTTCAGAAATATAGATAAATAAATAGTCTGTATTCCAAAATAATAAAAAAAATCTGAAAACCGAAGCATTTCCAGTTCCAAGAATTTCGGATAAAGCATTCTCAACCTGTACTGTTAAAATTCAAATGAGAATCAATAGAGTTATTATCAAAACTTATATTATATTCTTGCTCTACCTGGATTCTATCCTCTTGGAAATTTATATATATTGACCACTAATATTATATATATATATATATATATACTCTCACACACACACACACACACACTCTCACACATATATATATATATATATATATATATATATATATAAGGATTTTTATATATCGGGAATAATATTGGGGGAAAAAATGGAAAAAGTTTTCTTGTGATACGTTTTGTTCTTTTGTTCTTCATCAGATTAAATTTGCCTTGATTGCAAGGCCATCTACATTAAATTTGCTCTCCAGGCTCTTACAACATTTCACTAGTCCCAGCAGAACTTCTATTATCACAGTGTGAGGTGTCTACTAACAAAAGTGATGGAAAGAAAAAGTATCTTAATGAAACCAGCTAGATCAAAAAAAAAAAAATTTTCACTTCCCAGCATCCCTCATTTGTGCACATGTGTAGTCGCACCAATGTAACAAATTTTGTCTGATGAAGTCCTAAAGGATGAAATGCATCACAGGGAAACTTTTTCCATATATATATATATATGTGTGTGTGTGTGTAAATTCCTTTTAAGCACATATGAGGCTGGATAAAAAAAATATATATTTCAATTACCCCCCCCCCCACACCACCACCACCAATACATTTATAATACACTTACTTTTCTTCTCTTCCCCCTTCTTCTTCTTCTTCCTTCTTCACATCCTCCTTCTCTCTTTCTATCACATCCAACATTGTTTTTTTTTTTTGTTTTTTTAAATAATATAGTGTTCATTAGTTTTTTGAAAAAATAAAGTATCGAAAGGTGATTTAATAAAAATCACAGGTTGAAACCAAGGTAGCAGATTCAACTGATCTCTTGATTTTTAAAGTATATATATATATATATATAATAAAAAGGCTTAAACGCTAATATTCCATGGTCATAATTTATTCCATTGGAATCGTAAATACGATCCAATTCATATACATTTCTATTAGTTCCCTTTCAATATGGTCACGTGGGCGACATGATCATATTGAAACAGAACGCTGATCTTGAAAAATTTCAGTTGTCTGTTTTGATTAGTCTTACTCTTATGTCCATCGTCTTTTCCTGTTGAATTAAATATAGTCTAATGTTAATTATGTTTTATGAATATGTCCTGAAGATGGTCTACTAGACCAAAACATCCGACGTTGACATTATATTAACATTAAAACACCATAATTGCATATTAGGATTTTTGTTTGTTTTTTCCGTATATTTTTCTTCATACTGTCGGATCTATATCCATATATTTGCTTACATATATATATATATATATATATATATATATATATATATATATATATATATATATATATATATATATTATCCACAGACAGACTGTTTTGCTGTATCACAGCTCTTTGTTAGGTGTCTGATTTCTTCAAGCTGGGATCAAAACCCGACCTATTTCACATCAGTTGGAAGTCCTATCCCTAGGCTACTGTCGCATGGCAGAGGGAAAGGGAAATTTTAAGGTTTTTCTATATGAAATACACCAGTGGCTCAGAGTGCTCAATTCAGTTAAAGAGCAATGCATTAATAGCAGTAGGAGCCAATTACCCTTTCTCAAAAGAACTCAACCAGATTAACTGGCAGTGCAGACCTTATAGCTCATACTGATGAAAACATTTTGCTTCTTCTCTTTTTTTTTTTTTACTGATAGTTCACCCAATACAAGGCCCAAGGTCCACTCAAAGTAAAGGGTTATTAAGTGAGATTGTATGTGAGGGGTGGTAAGTAAGGGAGTATTATGAGGAAAAGTAGAATATAGATTGGTTGACCCTGGACTCAAAGTGACCAAGCTTGTAGTTGTCAGGGAAGCATTTTTTTGGTAAGAAGGTTCCTGAGTCGAACTTGCTTTTTATCAAAAGGAATGTGAAGAGACTCTGAATAGTTTACCACTTTGAATACGGCATGGCTAATGTAGGTCCAAGCTAGGTGAACCAAGGAATATAACTCGTCCAAACACCTGCTATAGTAATAGTGATATACTAGTGAAAAGCTGGAAACATTTTAAAAATACACCATTAAATGATCGAAATGAAATAAAATAAAACAGAATAAATAATTAGTTTTTAAGTGTTAGAGTATTATAAAGTACAGCACAAAAGTAAAACATGAAAATCTATATTTTTAAGTTTTCAGTTTGTTTTAATCTTTGCAATGTATTTAAGAATGATGTAAATGAAATATTTTGTTAAAATTTCAATAAGATCTTAAAATCTTAAATTAATTTGTGAAATAATTAAAGATTGCATTGAAAATAGTATAATAATCATTGAATGATATTGAATATTGAATATATAGTGAAGACGTGCTACAGAAATGTAATGGACAAGGTGGTTGTTAGTCACCAATTTGTAGCAAATATGTACTACTTTGTAATGGAGAGGTTGATAACTTTCAAAGGGAACATTCAACATTTTCAAAAAGAAATTAATTTCAACATGAAAGATTTTTATATATATATTTATATAAAGAATGACATATTTCAATTGCTAAGGAAGAAAAATATTAATGTATTTAGTTGTAGTGTGTGTGTGTGTGTGTGTGGTTGGGTTGAAATTAAGTAGTGGGCTTGGTCAGGAATTAAGAAGTCTCCTTGGAGAGCAGGAATCTCATTGTTGCCACTACTATATCTTGGAATAAAAAGAGAAAGAAAGGGTTTATATGATTCATTTTATAATCCTGACTAGAACAATACCTAACAGGTGTCCTGGGAGGCAAGGTGGGGTAATCCCTAGAAATACATAGCAATAAAGAGAAGATAATGAAACAAGGCAAAGAAAATGTCACAATTGTAATTTACTATGTTGTTCTGTTGAAAAACAGTAATTAAGTTTTAATAAAACAATGCTGCCCTGGACCCTATTTTTAATAAATTCAAACAATAATGTTAATTCAAATGGAAATGAATAATAATTCAGCAGGAATTTTAAAACCTTGATCTTTCTTTTAATCATAAATATTAGAAATTCTTTGAGTCAAATTACACATAATATTTTAAGCATGAAAATCATCAAATGATTGCTTGTTCGAAAATATTAATATATATGAAATGAATGGTATCATTCTATTCACAGCCAATCAAATTTATCGGCCAATGAATGTCCTTCCTTTGATGTTAGTCATACAATAAAATCAGAATGTCTCATTCTTGTAATTGCAATGATTTTGTTAATGGAGAGACTAACATATAGTTATGTTTTTCCTTATTAGATATCTATCCACCTATTCAATTCAATGATGTCTATGCATGAGCTAAATGTTTAATCAAAACATGTTACTTTATAAAATAAAATTCTTTGTGCCCTTTACCCATGAGAATATAGACGACTATGGCTCTCCACAATTTCTTATCCTTTTTAGCTCTTAATAAATTTTGCCTTTTTCTTATCTATCCTAAGTGTTGTTCTGCCATCCATTTACTCAAGTTCCTTAGGTAGGTTATACATTGTTTTTCTCTGTCTTGCCTTTAATCTCTTGTGTGTATCAAATTTTCCAAACCCTCTTTCCTCATTACATGGGCTAGAAATTTCAGTTCTCTCTTCCTGATGTATATGAAGTATAAGTGTTCTTTTTGTTTCTATTTTCTTTCAAATTTCCTCATTACTCACATGTTCAGTCCATGGTATTCCAATGGTATTCCATGGTATTATTTTTCGGTAGAACAACATTTCTGTCCTTTTCAGTTTTGAGAAGATTTCCCAATATTCATTGCCATATAAGAGAACTGATATTACATAACAGTTCAGTACTCTTTTCTTTATTTCTCAAGAATTTTTTTATTACTCAGTACTTTGCTTAGCTTTTGGAAGGCACTTTTTGTCATCGCAATATGCCTTCAGATTTTAATTTCACACTTTCTATCCTCTGTTAAAACATTTCTCTGGTGTTTAAATTGTACTTTTTTGATTTTGACATCCCCAATTTGTAATTTAGATGTTGGGTTGTCCCTTTTGCTAATAACCAAGCATTTTGTCTTGATGTTTAGTTCTTCTCATTTTCTTTCACTACCTTCTGTATGAATTCTTGTCGTTTCCTTTCAGTATCTGCTATCAACGCTGTGCCATCTGCATATCTTATGTTGTTAAAATAAATCTAGTAAAAAGACACATGCTTGTCTTATATCCATTTATCCATTTGCAGGTGGTTTGCTGTCAGTTCTGAAATAGGAGATGAAATATACTGAAAAAGGGAAATAATAATGTGCTTATATATAGTATATGAAATTTCACATATACATACTATAAGTTTTCTATCTATATTTCTGAGATGAGGTATTATGTACACTATTTACATTATTCGAACTATGAGTCATATGGCACAGTGGATAAAGGTGTTGATTAGATCAAGTGACAGGACTCAAAGAGTTGTGAGTCCAATATCTGGTTTAGGCAGTGGAGAACTTGGAGAGGTGAATTAAGAGGAGATAACTGATAACTGGCATCCATTAGATATGGCATGTGGAACTAGAACAGTCTACCCCAGTGAGCGAAATAAAGGGCTCAGTTCGACATTCCAACCACCTGAAGAAGGACGGAGCGTACAACGGTCTAAATGTTGTGATAAATATGGCAACAAAGATGAGGACAATAGTTTGAATAATGTAAATAGTGACTAAGTTTTATATATTTATCATATGTACACTTAAAAAAATTAAAACAAAAATTTTGTATATACATTTCACAAAAGGTTGGATATATATGAAATATCTATATCTTAAAAGTAAAAAAACAATGGATTTATTCATACACTCAATTCAAACGGAATATATTAGAAGGTCAAGTTTACAATGGTAGTCCTATGTATACATGGGAATTGGGGAAAAACAGCTCAAGCCTCCTTGGCGCTTCCCATTTCAGAAGACCTGACACAAGCATTCTCCCATGGGAAAGGAATTAGTTGGGATGACGATTCTCTAGAGATGAGCACATTATGAAACACAGGACATGTATTAATAGATTATATATATATATATATATATATATATATATATATATATATATATATATTTCATTAAATAATATAGACAAGTGTTGTCTATTTATTTTATGTAAATACTTTTCATATCATCTGATAAGCGTAATAAAATTGTCATTAATTAAAGAAAGAAAATCACAATATTGATATGTTTTATTCTTAATCCTATCTAAGCTTTCAGCTTACATAAGCCATTATCAAAGATGACAATTACTGTACAATATATTAAGCAATACATGGACAAGACAGTGATGATAGTCTGTTTCTGTTTACATGGAAGATTACCAAGCAACAACAAACTCTATATTATTTAATGAAACATGTATCAATGAAAAAATTCTGCCTAAATACACACACACACATATATATGAGGAAATATAGTTTTAAGGCGTGCTATATTTACTGGTAGTCAATGTTTAATAGTTTTAAAATATTTCCATGTTTATTGCCATCATCCACATAACATTATCTACATGTAGAAAGGATGAAAGCAACTGTGAAAAACATCCTTGTAACTAATCAATATTTGATTAACAATCAAGTCTCCTTGACTTTGTTAATATTTTCACATTCATTGCTGTCATACTCTTATTATCTCTCTCTAAAAAGGATGAAAGCAAGTGTGAATAAAATAACTTTTTCAGTAGTTGGGAATTAAAGCAAGTTCTACTGACAGGACAGGGCTATAATATGAAACTAGTTATTTGAATGCAGTTGTTTTCTTTTATCAGAAATTTTAACAATAAACAGATTGATAGGATAAGGAAAAAATAGGAGATGTTTATAAATGTAGCATATTTCACTTTTAGTAAGGTTTCATTCATAAAATAATAATAAAAGTTAAATGTTAAATTTATAAATGTTTCATATTTATTCCTTATTCTATGATTTTGTCAGATTCTGATCCATATTTGATCTTTATTTTATTCATATTTGATCCATATGCGATCCATATTTGATCTATTTGATTTATATTCAATCCATATTTGATCTATATGTGATCCATATTTTATCTATGTGATCCATATTTGATCTATATTCAATCCATATTTGACCTATATGTGATCCATATTTTATCTATATTTGATCCATATTTGATCTTTATTCTATTCATATTTGATCCATATGTGATCCATTTTTTATCTGTATTTAATTTATATTCAATCCATATTTGATCTATATGTGATCCATATTTGATCTGTATGCGATCCATATTTGATCTATATGTGATCCATATTTGATCTATATGTGATCCATATTTGATCTATATTTGATCTCTATGCAATCCATATTTGATCTTTATTCCATTCATATTTGATCCATATGTGATCCATATTTGATCTGTATTTGATATATATTCAATTCATATTTGATCTATATGTGATCCATATTTGATCTGTATGTGATCCATATTTGATCCATATTTGATCTGTATTTGATCCCAATTTAACAAATAGTTTAACAAGCTACTCTCTCCTTCTATGTGCCATGTCCCTTCAAGATGTTGATGATCATGGCTCTCCACAATTTCCTGTCATTTGTAGCTCTTAATAAATTTTTATATTTCTCCTAAACGCTGCCATCCATTTAATAAAACTCACTAGTTAGGTTATGCATTGTTTTCCTCTATCTCTCTTGTCTCCAATCTCCTGTGTGTATCAAATTTTCCGAGCACTCTTTTCTCATTATATTTCTTAGAAATTTCAATTTTCTCTTCCTGATATTAAGTATAAATGTCCTTTTTGTTTTCATTTTCTTTAAAACTTCATTGTTGTTAATATGTTCCGTTTGTAGTATTCTCAGCATCCTTCTGTACAACCACAACTCTCTTACTTCAAGTCTCTTCTTCATCTATGAAGAGATTGTCCAGCATTCACTGCCATAGATGGGAATTGATATTACATATTAGTTCAGTACTCTTTTCCTTGTTTCTGACAAAATTTCCATTAAAAACTCCTATATAAAAACATTTATGCTTTATTTTACTAAATAAAATAAAATTTACTAACATACTGGTTTTTTGGATATTTGAAAAAAATATATATTGTCATCTATGTTTTTATTGTAGTTAAAATTAGAAATTATGTTTTATTTTGGTAAATAGCATTTATTAAGCTGTTTAGAATGCTGCTAATGTGGGTGCCTGGAATTGCTTTTTTTTCCTGACTTGCATGTGACACATTTGTGTGTCATGGCCATTTGCTTTTTTACCAAAGAAAGATCTTTACAAATTGTATTTAAAAAAAAAACAAATAAAAATTTAAAAAAAAGTTTTTATTGGTATTTAAACAACTAATAATTATAAATATACAAAACTTTATGTAAAAAAAAAAACAAATCTGTTGTGTAATTGACCATAGTTAAGTGTAATTGGCAAACTTCTCAACAAACTAAATTAACAAATTTCTCAATAAACAATAAGAAAAGGAAGAAAAAGAATACGACAAAATAATACTAAGGAAAACAATGTATATACAAGTCAAAAGCAGGCAAAGCAGCAGCAATAAGGCAAAATATTCACAAATTAAGAATTGTGTTCATATGCAAAAGGGATAGAGTCAAATGATTTTTTTAAACATATCACCCCCCTCCCAAGCAAGGCAGGAGTACCACTAGCACACAAGGGGTTACAGAAAGTGAGAGCAGGAGTAAAGAGAGTATTTAAAGAAAGGATACAGAGAAGGACAGGGATCATGATCAAGGCATCAGAAGATGTTGACTGACATTACATTTGAATATTTGAAGGTCATAGGCATCAGGGAAGTAAGTAAGAGGAAAGGAATTCCACTGATGGGAAGTGCAAGATAAGAAGCTGTTGGAGTAGAAGAGATGGCTACATTTAACTGTTTTAACAGTGAAAGGGTGGGACTGAGATGCCAATCTAGTAGCACACTTAAATTCATGCAGTTTGGGAACCAGTGAAAGTAGCTTGTCAGAGCAGTTGCAATGAAATTACTTGTAGAAAACACAAAGGGAAGCCACTACATGTCTGTGAGAGTGACTGTAGACAAAATGCCAAATCAGGACCTATCACATTGCATATCCATTTCTGAATTTTGTTAAGGAATTTGAGATGAACAGCGGGGGTACCAGACAACAGATGGCTGCAGTATTCGGTGCAAGGATGAATGGTTGATTTGTAGATTTGAAGGATGGGCTCAAATGAGAAAAACCTTTTGGCACAACACAGAGAACCAACTTTCTTTGTGGTAGATGAAGCTATCGAATCAACTTTCCTTGGAGTAGATGAAGTTATCGAGTCATGAGACTAAGCAGACACAGGGAGGCGCACTTGTGGAGTTGAGCATCAGCCATTCTGATGGGAGACAGGGAGGGTTCTCTATGGTGGGTAAATGAGAGCAGTTTCATTTTGGAATTATAGAATTCTGATTTCAAGGCAAGAAAGAACCAAAACATAGCAGGTAAAACCAAGAATTTGTTCATTTTTATTGGTTAGGAAGAAATCCTAGTATGCATCTATAGAATATGTCTATCAGTTTGGAGAGGTGGGTGTTCTTAAAAATTATTCCCCCCTGATTGGAACCAACAAAATACATTTTTAAAATTAAATTATGGCAGGTATGTATATGCACGAGTGTCAATTTGCCGTATAATGAACATCTGTTTTATGTGACTGAATATATTAAGGAGGGTAATTAAAAAGTAATATGAGTGCCTAAACAAATGATTAGAATGTTAACATTCTACCCAAGAGATTCAGGTTCAATTCTCACCATTGGTGATTTGTCAGGCAGGTGACTTCTTGATAATAGCAGCCTGTGAAGACAATTCCAGCAAACAACACAATTAGGAAGTGTCTGAAAATCATACAACAGATTGGCCCAAGCATTATGATTGAAATTAGATGAACCATCTAAAAAAATTAACAAAACAAGCCTATTCAACCTTTTCTGCATTTAATTGGAGAAAGGTTAAAGATTGTACTAGTTCAAAAATTGTAATTTTAAAAAAAAATGCAAGGATTGTCTTTTAAATTATTGATAATGAAAAAGTAAATTTTAAAAGATAAAAAAAAAGATATAAAAATTATTTTCATTTGTAAATGGCAAGTAAATCTTGATTCTCCTTCAAAAGTACATTATTTCAGTGGACACTGTCTATATTTCTGAGATGAGGTATTATGTACACTATTTACATTATTTGGACTATTGTCCTCAAATACAGAACTTGGAGAGGGGAATTAATAGGAGATAACTGATAACTGACATCCATTAAACATGGCATGTGGAACTAGAACAGTCTACCCCAGTGGTTGAAATAAAGGGTTCAGTTCAGCATTCCAATCACCTGAAGAAGGCCGGAGAATACAGCAACTGAAATGTAATAAATATGGTGACAAAGATGAGGACAATAGTCCGAATAATGTAAATAGTGTTCAATGGACACAAAAAATGGTTCTTATTGAAACTGTTTGTATTCACTTAAAAGTTTCAAATGAATCCTTTTTTCTGGAGAGTTGATTTTTATTCATATCATATCACAAAATACATTCGAATGCTTGAAGGTGGTCCTCAGTGATGAAAGCCGTCTTCATCGCTGATTTCGGGGTTCTTATTCATCATATCAGCTCCGACAGCCACCCCCGACCTGTTATCTTATTCTACAGGTCGTCACCGTGTAAAGGATTGTGCTAATGCTCATGACAGAATTTATACTTTCTGCTCTTTAAAAAAAAAAAAAAAATAAATAAAAAATAAAATAAATAAATTATATATACTCATGAAATACTACACAAAATTTTAAGAAAAAATGAATAAATTACTCTGTTTATCTATCAGTTACTAAGATTTTTATATATATTGCAGAACATTTCCTATATTTATAAATTATTCCAGATGGAAATGAAAAAAAATATTTTAAAAAATCGAATAAGCAAATTTCATACACTAAATTTCCCGAACTTTTGGATTCCAACTTGTATAAGTTTTTTTCATATTTTCAATCTGCTGTCAGATTTGTTTTTACAAATATTCCTTCTCTTTTTACAAATATTCTCTCTCTTTTAACAAATATTCCTTATCTTTTTACAAATATTCCTTCTCTTTTTACAAATATCCCTTCTCTTTTTACAAATATTCCCTCTCTTTTTATAAATATTCCCTCTCTTTTTACAAATATTCCCTCTCTTTTTACAAATATTCCTTCTCTTTTTACAAATACTCTCTCTTTTTACAAATATTGCTTCTCTTTTTACAAATATTCCCTCTCTTTTTACAAATATTCCCTCTCTTTTTACAAATATTCCTTCTCTTTTTACAAATATTCCCTCTCTTTTTACAAATATTCCCTCTCATTTTACCTTCAGATATGTAAGATAAGAAAATCTCAGTATTTTTTTTTACCATTTTTCCCCACATTACAAACTTTTGACTTTTCTGTTGGTCATGATCTCCTAGTCACTGAATGTACATTGGAATAACAAAAGATGCTTTCCAGAAAGTATTAAGAAACAGGAAAATTTCATTAGAGGCAAAAAAGAAAGTGTGTTAAAATTCTTTGTAATATCAATTATCTTATGGCAATGAATGCCCAGACAGATGAAGAAAAGACATGAAGCAGCAGACATGTGGTTTTACAGTAGAATGCTGAAAATACCACGAACAGAGTATCCAAATATTGAAGATGTTATAAGGAAAATGGAAACAAAAAGGTTGCTTATACTTAGAATCAAAAAGAGACATTTTAAGTTTCCACAAACATAGATAAGCAAGCCTGCAATAAGACAGAGTGTTCAAAAGGACAACTTTTCCCATGACTCTACTTTTTTAACTACCTTCACTCTTCAGAAATGTTTATTGTTTTAAAAAGCGGTGATTAGAATTGGAATAAAACCTAAACATATGATGAAAGGGAATATATAGATTTTTTTTTATTCTTGAGAACTGACAACAAAATTAATAAATACCGTTTATTTATTAGATTGTTTATTTACAAAAATAATTTTAGATTTACAACATAGTAAAAACTAATACAGTTAGAACTAAATACAATGCAATATTTATCATTTACCAATTTATAAAGAAATAAATGTGAAAATAATTTTTTTATTCATAAATTTATAAATATTTACAAAATTATTAAGCTACGTGCACCAACTCTAAGGAAATCCTTATTATTTATCATTTTATAAAGTTTGAATCAATTGGCAATTAGCAGATGTTTCACCAACCATTCCAATAATAATAAATAGTGTTTATTATTTTTGGTGTCAATTCTCAAGAACAAAAAAAATGTATAAATTCCCTTTCATCCTATGTTTAGTTTTCATTACTGATGTAATGGAATAACCAGTCACCTCCATGAATGATTACACTATAGGTAGTAAGTACCTATAAAGTCAACTGTCTATGAGAGACTCGAGGAAAAGTGAGAGCGAGATGACGCAAGCATGTCCGACCTTTCAATTAGTGGTACTCACTACTAAATTCACCTGTGTGTATAACTGTACCGTATTTCATATTGTACTGGTTGTGTACAATAAACCTTTCTTCTATTATCCACCTGGTGTTAAGTATTTATTCCCTTAGCAAGAAATATAACAATTACAATTCTAATCAATACTTTTTAAAACAATAAACATTGCTGAGAGGTAAAGGTAGTTAAAATAATAGCGGTGTCAAGGGAAAAACCATTCTTTTGATACTCCATCTTATTGCAGGCATCTTTATTCATGTTTGACAAAATTTGTAAGGAACATAATAAGAAAAGAATGCTTGGAAAATTCACAAGACATTGAAGGCAAGAGGGTTAAAAAGAAACAATAAATTACCTACCTCATGTGCTTGTATAAATGGATAGCAGAACAGAGATAGTGAAAGATAGGAAAAAGATAGACATTGCTAAGAGTTTCATATAATAGGAAGTTTTGGAGACCTATATATGAAGAAAAAGAATCTGCTCCTTCATTTAAATTTAAATTTTACACTGTATCATTTTGAATTGTTTATTTTAGCAAGCATTTCTAAGCTTGCTATAAAAACGTGTCTATATTGTTAGCTTTTTTATTTTCAACATTTCTGTAGTGATATGTAAATGACAGCCTCATTAACATAGCTAAGACGTAGAGACTATATAAGTGCCCAAGCAGTTAGGGAAGGGGCGGACTATTATATGTGAGATTAACAACTATCACTGGACTGAGAAAATATGAAGGAAACCATAACAATTTGTTTAGGGAAATTTTTAATTGTTGTACATGAATGCTTTTATTTTAATCAATTGGTAAATAAACTTTCAAGAATATTTTATCCTAAAAATTTATTTTGTGACTGTATTTCTTGTAATGCGATTCCTCCATTAAACTAACAAGTTCAGTTGCCAAAAACTAATTGGTATTAATCAGTTAATTAACAATAATCCTTTTAGTGATGAAATCATATTTTAATAATTCTATTATTATTTTTAGCAATAATAATAATAATCAATTTCTAAACCTCAGATTTATTAATAATTACTATATTTCTAATAATTATTTGTTGATGATTGATATATTTTCTATTATTTTTTATTTTCTGTTATTAAATATGGAAACATCCCCTAGAGTTAACAATATAAAACTATTTCATCAATTACATTAATTAATTAATTACACTGCTAAACAGTTTTTAATAGGTAGATTTATTTAGTTTCTATTTTCTTAATTACTTTTTCATAATGAATTATTTTTGAATTACTGATAATTTATTAAGTTTAACTTAATTAAACATAAAATGAGTATGGAATAAAATTCAATAAATAAATCATGCTGTGAAGGTTTGAAAACCAGCATTACACTCCGCAAAACTTTGGTGGTCATTCTGATCTGTTAATTTTATTATAGTTACTGTTGCTAGAATTTGTTATTATTGTTTTTTGCTATTGCTTTTTATTACTAATGTTTATATTTTTTTTATATGAATATTACTATTATCATTACTGAGATCCTCTCTGACTTTTAGATGTTCTCACCAGGTGATAATGATTATATCTCAGATCCAATCTGCAGCTTAAAGCTGTAACACTTTCTTTAGTACATAAGCTGTGCCAATCAGCAATACCACCTGCACACTCCCAATAATTTTGAATATCCTAAGACATGTTGCAAGGCAGAAAGATTCTTGGAAATTGTCATGAGTGAACCATCCAGCAGCAGCAGTAGTAGTAGTAGTAGTAATAATAATAATAATAATAATAATAATAATAATAATAATCTTCTTTTTCATCTTCTAGTTTTCATCTTCAGTCTGCAGTGGATTGTACTGAAAGTCTAATGACAGCAAAACTCATCAATATTATTACTGACTTTAATTATACTGTCATGATAATGGCTTTTTTAATTGTCATTATTATTTCCAGTTTCTCTGATTTGCTTTTTGACACAATCTCTACCAGGGAGGGTGGTCAGACTGTGGCTCTTGAGCCACATGCAGCCCTTTGACCTTTAATATGCAGCCCTTTGTCCTTTAATATGCAGCACATGAAAATTTGTTGACTGAGCTCCTTAAAACAATCAACAGTCAATATTTTGAAAACATCTGGCATATATATATATATATATATATATATATATATATATATATATATATATATCAAATTATTTATTCGAAAATTATAACATAAATATGTTATAAAATCACTACAAAATAGGCACTTGGTTTCAGCACTTCTGGTGTCTTAAGTGATGGTGTTCAATGTAGAATAAAAGGTTTTAAAAGATTCAAATCAATCAAACATCCCTCGCTAGGGGAAACACTGTTGCTCCAGTCTGTATTGAGCACTCTTTTAAGAATAATATTTGTCGGTTATTGAAATTTATTTCCTGTACACTTGCGTATATATATATATATATATATATATATATATATATATATATCAAGTAAGATGAGAACAGAGTACAATTCTTACATTCGTCACATTTAATTTAAAAGTGGGCTTAATACAAAGTAGAGCAATAGTATCTATTTTAGGATATTACACTGAAAACATATCAAAATCACTACACAATTGCAGTTGTGTTTCCATGCATATCAATGCATCTCAACAGATGATTGTAAATTACTGGTGAGTGTACAATTTATTTAGATTTAAAAGCAAAATACAACTTCTTTTTACAATAAAAGAAAAAATAGGGGGTTTATTGTTTGTGGGTTTCACTCTGGTCAATGAATCCCACAAACCTTATAAGCCCCCATTTTTTTTTTTTTTTTTTTGGTTGGAAGAAAGTTGTAAGAAACATGTAGAGCTGTGCCTGTAGCCACTCAATAAACTAATGGTTGACCATGGAAGTTATTGGATTAAAGATATCGGATTGTATATCCAACAATTTCTAATACAGTCATAGAGAGCTTTTGTCAAAACATAAAAAATGATACCAAATTTATCTTGGTAGCTCAGTTAACAACCAAGTTAGGGCTATTCAAAGTTCATCAGAACCTAATTTTCTCTCTCATGGTTCTTCCTTCCATTGTTCCTTTATGGGCGGAGATGAAGTTCCAATAAAAGTCATATCACTGAAATATCTATTCTTTTCATCATAAAGTTTTTAACTTTATCATCATTCTTTTCATACAGTATCTGTCTATATTTCTGAGATGAGGTATTATGTACATTATTTACATTATTCAGACTATTGTCCTCATCTTTGTCACCATATTTATTATGTTTCGGCTGTTGTACACTCCAGCCTTCTTCAGGTGGTTGAAATGTCGAACTGAACCTTTCATTTCGCTCACTGGGGTAGACTGTTCTAGTTCTATGTTCCATGTTTAATGGATGTCAGTTATCAGTTATCTCCTGTTAATCTCCCTCTGAAAATTCTCCACTGACTTAACCAGGTATTGAACTCATACTCCTTGAGTCCTGTCACTGGATCTAACCAACACCTTTATCAAGGACACATGGCACAGTGAATAAAAGTGTTAGTGAGTGAAATGAAGGGTTAAGTTCAACATTCCAACCACCTGAAGAAGGCCGGAGCGTACAATGGCCAAAACGTTGTAATAAATATGGTGACAAAGTTGGGGACAATGGTCCAAATAATGTAAATAATGTATTCTTTTCATACATTGCAAGGAATTTGGATGTCTTCTTCAGTTTGATTCTCCCACTTAGAAGAAAACTACTTCTCAGGATGTGGAGTTCATGATCCACTGAACAGATTAAATGTAAATTTTATTAAACTCCTGTGTATGTGTGGAAATTGCTATCGTCTATAAAGGATCAAAGAAAATATGTAAAGACAGTGCATGTTTGTAAAGGCTGAAGAACTTTAAAAGTTATCCCCCCCTTTTTTTTAAGAAAATGTAAGAATTTCATTTTAATCTAAAATAGGACCTAATCTCTAGAATTAGTAAACAAACATATGGTCCAGTGCTCCTGCTATTTACCTAGAGCTCCTTGATAAAATTCAGAGAAGAATTAGCAATACTATTGGTCCTGATCTGGCATCTCAGCTTCAGTCACTTACTTACCTCCATGAGGTTGCCTCCCTTTGCCTTTGCTGCTATGGTACCTAGACATTTTGAATTTATGCACAGCACTAGACTGGCATCGACATCTCATCAATTTACACTTGAGCTGAATAGATGTAACTGTAAATTCTATGCTAACAGTTTCTTTTCTCACACTTCTTGCTTGTGGAATTCCCTTCTGGCTCCATGCTTTCCAGCCAGTTTTAATCTACTAAAATTTAAATGCAATGTCAATCACTATCTACTGTTCTCCTGATTACTCTTTTCTCTTCCTACTCCTTAATAATGTTTCTGTTCCTAATTCTTCTACACTCAGTAACCCCTTGTAGGTTTTTCTATCTTCTTTGAGGTGAACTCGATTAAAAAAAAAATAATAATAATCATTTAAAAAAATAGAGACTGATGACATTTTAAAAATTGCCTAATTATATTTTAATAACTGTTGATCTACTTAATAGACAATTATCAGTATAAAGAAAATTTAAACACTGTACATGTTAAGTATCAATTAATATCGGAATACTTGCCTTATGACAGGTCTCAAGTGGCACCTAGAAGAAGAAGAAAGGCTAATAAAATTTAGTGATCTGTTTACTGGCTTACACTATCAAAGCCAGTAAACAGATCACTAAATTTTATTCATGCTTATTACTTAACTAAGTCTCACACAAAGCTCTAAAATGGTTTATACTAGGACTTGAACACTAATCATGGTGTCAAAGAGAAATATAAGAAATATTTCAATAACAATGCTATTTAGTTTAAGATTTTATTCTTTAGTCTTTAAAAAATACCATAAATATTTAAATTGGTTGTTTATTCTGACATTAATATATAACTTTTATTATATGAGTAATGAGGAAGTTTTAAGGAGAATTAAAAAGGA
>OZ010616.1:10939302-10946802 GCA_963932145.1 Acanthosepion lycidas | reverse complement strand
TGTGTGCTTTTAAACAGTAATTCAGACTTTGATAATCAAACGCTTCTCTGTAGCTGAATAATACAGCATGTCAGGTCAATTGACAGTTTCCATATAGGAATACAGGTTTGATCCTTCATTATCTGTCTATATTTTTGAGATGAGGTATTATGTACACTATTTACATTATTCAGTTGCTGAAGACATGAGGTTTATAATACCCAGAAATTCATGCACAGACAAGGACACATGGCACAGTGGATAAAGGCATTAATTAGATCCAGTGACAGGACCCAAAGAGTGTGAGTTCAATACCTGGTTAAGGCGGTAGACAACTTGGAGAGGGGAATTAAGAGGAGATAACTGATAACTGACATCCATTAGACATGGCATGTGGAACTAGAACAGTGTACCCCAGCAAGTGAAATAAAGGGTTCAGTTCGACATTTCAACCACTGCGGGAACATACAATGGCTGAAATGTTGTGATAAATATGGCAACAAAGATTAGGACAATAGTCCGAATAATGTAAATAGGTTTGATCCTGTTGGAGAATGCATATTTTCAACAAAATTTCTCAAACTTTCAGTAAAATGTAATTAATACTGTTGAATTAAAAAACAGAGCATTTACTTAAATAAACTGCATCAATAAAAATTTATTAAAAAAAAATATATATATATATGTGTGTGTGTGTGTATGTATGTATGTATGTATGTATCTATGTATTTACTAGTTTATCTTGCATATTATTGTCATTGATTCTTATCACAATTTTTCTGTGTACTCACTTCAGCAGTACATACAATGCTGGTGTCTACAGATTGCCACACCTGAACCTTCAAAGCAGGGGATGGGCCAAGTCAGGCAGTGCTTTGAGACCTTCACTATCTACCTACATTTATATATGTTACAAATTAAATAAACACAAACGACTATTAAAGGATGAAGAATTTCCATGTGTTTTGACATCATTCTATGGCCTTTTTTCATTCAAATCCATGAATTTGTTTTACTCATGTTAAGTCTGGAAAAAAATCACGATATAAAATTCACTAATTTTTATCCATAATGTTGAGTGTGTCAAAATTATTCAACAAGAAAAATCTCAAGTTTATTTTAAAAATTGCCATAAAACATTGTTGATTTATTGAAGAAAGAATCATCTATTTTGACGTCTTTAATTTATATTTAGATACATTGTATTTATTTTCAATTTTTCTAGTTGAATTATTTACCCATATTGCATATGATTCATTAGGTTACAAAAAAATTTGTATTTTATATTAATACTACCTAAAGAAAATTGAGAAGGGGGGCTTGTATCATATTTGGAGTGGCATAAGACCCTTGCACCAGCCCTGAGTACATATACACATATACTAAAATTGGAATGATACAAGGAAGCTTAGTATGGCCTTTGCACAACCAATCAACAATCTTCAGGTCATTTTTGCTTTGTATGAACATTACGTAAGCAGTATAAATGAGAAATGAAGACAAATTTTAAATTTACCTTCTCCATCTTTGTAAGTTTATCTGATAAGAACATTACTTTAGCTATTTGACTTCAGCCATCCATCTTCTTTTATGTTCATTAAGAGGATGTAGCAATCCCTGGCTCTTTACAACTTAATATCCTTTGTATTTCTAAGCAGTATTTGTCCCTTTATTATCTCTTTTTTTTTAGCTTGTTAGATAGGCTACTTGCTGTTTTCCACCCCTCCCCTCTTGCGTCCAGTATATCATTTGAATGTCAAATTCTCCAAATTCCTCATTTTTATGCATCCTAGAAATTTCAATTGTCTCTTTTTGATTCTAAGTATAGGCATTGTTTTTGTTTCTATTTTTCTTAAAACTTCCTTATTGCTCACATGTCTTGTTCATGGTATTCTTAGCATTCCTCTATAGAATCATATCTTTGTTGCTGCTTCTTAATCTGTGAGGAGATTGTCCTGTATTTACTGCTATATAGGTGGGACTGGTATTACATAGCAGTTCAACATATTTTTCTATGTTTCAAATGAAATTTTTCTGTTTCTTAATACTGCTTATCTTTTTGAAGGCATCTTTTCTTATACCAATGTACCTTCAGATTTAGTGACACATTCTTCATTAGAGAAATTCAAATTTAGTTATATAACTACACTCCTTTTTATATGATTTTCTTCACTACATATTTTTATTTTAAACTTAATATTGGTGGTGGTGATAGCAACAATAATAATAATAGTAACTGTTTTAAGTTAATCAAATTTTTTAAAGCCTTTTTTCATTATTAATTTTTGACTAGTTAATCTTATTTTTTGTTGCTCTTTATTGTAACACTCAGGTTGTTTTATAAGATGGATTGGAAATAAAGACATACTCGGCAAGATCTGAATTCACATCCCTGTATCCTTGGAAACCTCTTTGACATGGATGATGCCTTACTGATTTGGTCACCGAAACATAACAGCAGGTGAAACTCAAATATAGTTATATATCTAGTAGTCGTAGTGATAGTAGTAGTAGTATTAGTAGTTTTCAGTTGTTTTGTTAAGTTGTAAAGCATTTTCATTATTATCATTATTAGTTTTTGACTAGTCTTAAACTAATAATATTGAAGATGTTTCAACTAAGAAATTTGGACAATTTTAATTTGTTTACACTTCTTTTCTCCTTTTTGAAGAAATCTTAAACCAAGAGGTATTCTTTCTACTGGTTTTCAAAATATATTGAAAAAAAAATCAAGGAAAAAGCAGCTTGAAAGATTTTGAAATTAATTATACTGGATCTC
This sequence comes from Acanthosepion lycidas, assembly GCA_963932145.1. Taxonomy (NCBI): domain Eukaryota; kingdom Metazoa; phylum Mollusca; class Cephalopoda; order Sepiida; family Sepiidae; genus Acanthosepion; species Acanthosepion lycidas. The sequence goes on along the minus strand of OZ010616.1, from coordinate 10,944,044 downwards.
CGAAGAAACCAAGTAAATTCTAATTTGATAAGACATTTCTAACCTCATATTCCATCAGTGCTTTATCAACTTCAGTATTGTTATCTTTCATTTTTTTTTTTTTTTTTTTCTAATTTCAGTTTATTATTTGTTTTCATTTTATTAACTCTAACAGGACAAAAGTCTTCCATATAAGTAAAAAAGAATACTTATGAATTGTCATTTTTTGAATATGAATTGGTATTTTGTGATGTTAATTGGTGTCAGTATTTAATAACATTGAGACATACTATTGGTGTTAAATGGAATTGAGATCTGATATCAATGCTTAATGGCATTCAGACTTGATATTGGTGCTTAATGGTATTGAGACTTGATGTTAGTGTTTAATGGCATTTAAACTTGATATCAGTGCTTAATGGTATTGAGACTTGATGTTAGCATTTAATGGCATTCAAACCTGATATTGGTGCTTAATGGCATTGAGACGTGATGTTAGTGTTTAATGGCATTCAGACAATATTGGTGCTAATGGCATTCAGACTTGATGTTAGTGTTTAATGGCATTCAAACCTGATATCGGCGATTAATGGCATTGAGACTTGATGTTAGCATTTAATGGCATTTAAACTTGATATTGGTGCTTAATGGCATTGAGACTTGATGCTAGTGTTTAATGGCATTCAGACTTGATATCGGTGCTTAATGGCATTGAGACTTGATGTTAGCATTTAATGGCATTCAGACTTGATATTGGTGCTTAATGCCAGTGAGACTGGATGTTAGTGTTTAATGGCATTCAGACTTGATATCGGTGCTTAATGGCATTGAGACTTGATGTTAGCATTTAATGGCATTCAAACCTGATATCGGTGCTTATTGAAACTTGTAGTCATTCAGAAGTTATTGCAAATCTAACATGAAAGCAAAAGAGATGTTAAAAAACCTTTGAAAATTGAGGTGTTCCCTGGTGATGTCATTATTTTCCATGCAAATTAATCTATGAATGCACTCTTGAAATTTTGTCCCAATTAATATTTACATTAATATATGATTTATTATCTGATGTGAAGTCAAAATTTTGATTTTTCAAATAAATAACAATGTTTCAAAACTGAAACTTCAATTCAAATTCAGTCATAAAAATTAAACTTAAATGTATAAAAAAATTTACATACATGCACAAATACTTGTATGTACATAAGTATATTTATTCCTGATGTCTTACAAAATCTGTGCTCAATGTTTTGAAACATAGCTATAAGAATATATTAGTGAATATACATAATATCCATCAGTAATACTTACTCAGAGTTACATGCAGTTTATGCTATCTTCATATGTTCTGGTGTGGATTCTGACCAATTATCTGTCACATTCTCATGATGGGGACTCAAAATTGGGTTTACAAACTCAACTACTTAAAATATAGAATTAACTATTAATAATTTATATCATTCAAATTTATAATTTAAAAAGTTGGAGAAATAAGAATAATAAAAAATAAAGAAAAAATAGATAAAAAAAATTATTTATATATATATATATATATATATATATATATATATATATATATGTATATTATGAAATGGACAAAGTCCAACAATTATTTGAGACATCTTTTTATTATGTTTATACATTCTTTTTATAGATGGTATTTATCAATCCACCCACGAAGATTGAATGTGGCACAAGGCCTTTTTAATGTGGGTATCTCTGAGCCCGTAGGCTCAGCCAAAAATAAATAACCATCCAAACCCCCCGAGGGGGGCCAGTTCCGTCAACCTCCCCCAACGAAACCCTACCCTTCGGCGGAGCTTCGTCAGGGTTCCTCCCTGCAAGAAGAGAGTTCGACAGATACCCGACCCGGCAGCTCACAAAGCACAGATACTACACTTTGATCCTAGCCACCGGGCCGAGCGGGTATGATTTTTTAGATACAAGTATTTAAGTAAATGCTCTGTTTATAATAAACAGTATTAAATAACATTTACTGGCCCGAATCATGGAGAATTGTGTTTAAAAACAGTAAAATCAACCTTGCTAACCAAACGCTCCTCTGTCGCCCAAATGGTTAAGGCATGTCAGGCTATATGACGGTTGCGTATAGGAGACAGGTTCAATTCCTGTCGGAAGACACATATTTTCTATGAAAATATATAATTAATAAAGAATAAAATCCAAAATTACCTCATATAGGGTAATTTGGGATTTTATTGTTTATTAATTATATTACTCTGTATTAATAAATACATTGAGCTCTTTTTGTGGATCAGTTTTAATATTTTATTTTACTAGTATCCACTTGGATTATATACCAATGGATTTGTTACCTTTACTATATATATATATATATATATATATATATATATATATATATACTTTTAAGCATTATTTTACCCATACCAATATTTGACTAAATGCTCCATTTATTTTAACAATTTTATGGACAGTATTTTATTTTGCCTACCCATCTGCATGAAAACATAAAATCTGCGTCAACCATTGCAGGAGAAAAGACTGTTTAATTTAACATGTTTTGACAGCTCAAATACAAAAATCTTCACAATCAAGCAAGCGTTTTTTTTAATAAGTTTTTTCCATTGTTCAGGCTGGTAGACAAAATAAAATACTGTTTGAAATAAAGAGCATCTACTCAAATATGGGTATCTACTAAAAATAACTTTAAGATTTAAAGCAATAAAAATATGTCTGATTAACAAATTCATATATATATATATATATATATATATATATATATATATATATATATATAATGCAGTGTATGTATGTCCGTCCATCCATCCATTTTTCAATCTTGGTGAATCATAAACAACCTGAAGTAACAGGTAGGAACTATTGTAATTACACGTGATAAATAATTAAATAAATAACTCATTTAAAGTTAAATTTAAATATCTAACAGAGTGAAAGGTTTTAAAAAAATTCTTTATTAAAGGTTTAATTTTAATTTCACTTTTTATCACAATTGCAATTGATATCATCTAATTAAAACATAAGCAGGGCACAGTATGTTGCTCATATGCTTTTTTTTCTTTTTCTAGCACATGTACTGTGATGTATTCAAAATATTATATAGTTCAGGTTCCCTAATGTCTTTAAAGAGTGACTTTATGTGAAGGGACCATAAAGAATGGGGACTACGGAGATCAGTTGCATATATGAAGAAAGGTTATGCCGAATTAAGGTGTCAAATAAAGATAAAATATTTTTATTATTTCTAAATTGACATAAATTTTAAGTATATAGGATGGTAAAGGTGAAAGGTGAAAGCTCAAAAGCCCTCCACAGGTGCTAGCCTAAAGTCTGCCCAAAGGATGGATTCTAGTCTAGTAATTAATATAATAATATTGTTTAGCTGATTGATATTAACTTCAGCATCCTGATTCCAGAGTTTCATAGATGGCCCACCCAGGGATTGCATATATATATATATTATAATATATATATATATATATAATTATAATTATATGTCTTACAAGTTTGTGACTGGAAGGGATAATTCCAAGGAGGATGTAAATACAAGGAAAAGCTCAATGTAGATTACAGAGCATTTTAATGTTAATAAGAAAATAGAGACTTTAATTATGCATTTTGTTTATAATTTTATTTCATGAACACTGAGATGTTTATCTCATCAGAACAAAAACTTGATCCATGAATGTAGAAATTACACTGGGTGGACACTTTAGCTTGCTAGTCGGGAGAGAAGCTGAGAGAAAGGGGTTGGGTAAAGATAGGGCTTAGAGATTGGGGGTTAGTTTCCCCAACCAAGAATTTTCTCTACACTTTTTTGGTTTGAATGTTACTCTGGCCAATATCGGTTGTTGTTTTTTTATGTAGGATAAGTCAGGTCGATTCAAGTTAATTTAATTGAATGGATCTTAATCTAAATAAAATAAAAGTTGGTGTTACTATGGTAAAAAAGCATTTGTTTTTTGGCTGAAGTCTTATAATTATTGCAGACAATCATAGAAGGAGTGGAAGGGTTGGGGAAGACGAAGGTGAGAAGGGAAAAAAAGCAGGGTAGTTATGGGGTGGTCACTAGTACAAATAATAATTAGAAACCCATATATATATATATATATATATATATATATATATATATATATATGAATATATGAATATATATATATATATGAATATATATATATATATATATATATATATATATATATATATATCAAGAAATTGCTCATTAGATAAATAGCATGACAACATTCAAGATATCACTAAATGTTCAGTGGATGTATTGATTTATTCAATATATATATATATATATATATATATATATATATATTCAATAAATATGTATATATATTCAATAAATATGTATGTATATATATATATATATATTTATAGCACTAGCACTTGATTACTTACTACACACCACTGGCGAACCTTGTATGTTGTTTCTGTTATAAATATTATTATTCCATTTCCAACCTTCGTTTTGGTTATTCTTATTCAGTAACCTTTTCCAAGGTTACAACATTAATCCAACAGATTTTATTGCTTAAATATTATTTTTAGTGGATCGGCAAAATTTCTTTATGGCCAAGTTGGCACATCAGATCTAATGATGCTTTCCCCTTCCCAGGTGGATGCAAGTTTGAATCCAGCCAGAGGGTACATATTTTTCTTTAATAAGATTCAATATTCAGGCTGGTAGACAAAAATAAATATACTGTTTAATAAATATACTGTTTAATAAATAAACAGAGATTCTACTCAAATCAGTA
>OZ010616.1:10891802-10936802 GCA_963932145.1 Acanthosepion lycidas | reverse complement strand
CTCAGAGTTTCACGCACAATGCAATCTTCAGGTGCTCAGTATGAACTGAGCATTATTCAATTTGAATTATAATCTATCTGGTTATCACAATGTTGGCATAGTTGTATATTATGCTGGGATTACATTTTTAAAATTTTATAAACTATATTTGGCAATTAATATAATCAGTATTAATATATGTATGTAAAAAAAAATTTTTTTAAATTTTATTTTTAAGTGGTGAATATTCATTATTTAATTTTTAAGAAATTTTAATTAAAGGGAGATTACTTGTTCTTATTTAAAAAACAAAAACAAATTTATATTCAAAATAAATAGTATCAACATATTAGGTTGGTGCAAAAATAATGTCGTTTTCTCATATATTAACATATGTGAGAAAACGACATTATTTTTGCACCAACCTAATATTTAAGCAGATATTTATTTTTAGGCCTACATTAGACTTGAATTTATTTCTGCTTTGAAGTGCTTATCAATTCTTGGCTATTTTTAAGAAGGTATAAAATAAAAGTGCAATATACCATTGGATAAAACCCAAAAGATAATATTGTACTGTGAACCAAATTCATACTTATTAAATCAGACTTGTATATCAGTATTTACTAAGCTTTTGTTAGTCTGACACAAGGTCACAAGAAAGGGTTCTGAGTAAGATCATAACTCATTTCAATAGTAGTAATCTGCAAATATACATTTTCTAACCATCACTCCAAGATGATGTTCAAAAAATAGTTATAAGTTTACTTTTGTCAGGCATAAAGACTATGAATAAAATTTGAATACATTACAATAGTATTGGTCTTGTTAGTTTTTTAATCTTTTACAAGGTGTTCAAATCAGACTTAGATATGTTTTTGAATAAAGTTGAATCTTAGATATGTTTTTTTAATAAAGTCAAATCAGACTTTGATATAAGTTCAAATCAATTCAATAAATTCAAATCAAACTTAGTTATGCTTTTATATAAGTAAAAAAAACATAAAAAATACATTATAAATCTAGTTTAATTTCTAACTCAACTTGTGACTTGATAGTATTTACTTCAAAAAGTTTTTAAGTTGTCTGGACAGTCCATTTTTCTTTCAAAATTGAATTGCAGTTCTTTAAAAAGCTATACTTTATTTTTATAGGTCACTTTAGAATTCATAGGCAGCCTCCACTTAAGTGGTTCAAAGGCTTTTATTTTTATTTTAGTACCTCTTCTATTGAAGATTACACTTCCTTCATCTGAAGTGTGTTAATGTAAAAAGTACCATAAATAACTTTGGCATTGTCATACTCTGTTTATTACAAGGATTTTGACTCCAGACTGACCATACATTGAATGGAAATTTCTAGCAATGACCAGAAGAATTTCTACATGGCCAATCAGAACACTTTTGAGATTAAAAAAAAAAGAAATCCAATTGAATCATAGTAGGCTTTTCTTTCTTTCTTTCTTTCTTTCTTTACTCTTTTCTTTCTTTATTCTTTTCTTTCTTTCCTTCTTTACTGTCTTCTTTCTTTATTCTCTTGTTTCTTTCCTTCTTTACTCTTTTCTTTACTATCTTTATTTCTTTACTGTCTTCTTTCTCTTTTCTTTCTTTACTCTCTTCCTCTATTTAATGTTTTCTTTCTTTTTTATTGCCCTCTCTCTCTCTCTCTCTCTCTCTCTCTCTCTCTCCACCCTAATGTGGTTATTTGTCTTGCAATTTTTTCCATGTAATTTCTGGCTAAAAATCTTATCCCTCAACTATTTCTTAAATTGCGTTTTTCAGAAATGCTCTCATCTTTACCTTTGTAAAAATAGAATAAAAACCATGACATATTGAAATATACTGCTAATTTTCTTCTATTGTCAATGTAAGGAATAATTAATAAGTTGTTGATAACATTTTAAAAACTGCACAAATATGGAATCTCTCATAATGTAATCAAAGGCAATCTTTTTGAATAAAATGGTTAAAACTAAAAAAAAAAACTCTGAACGGCACCCAGCAACAACAAAGTCAGAATTAACTTTTTGGCAGACCTACTTTTTTGTGTTTTATTTTTATCATTTACTATTTAGATATATTATATCTATAAGTCCTACAAGCCATTCAAGATGTTACCAAATGATAACCAGAGATCGGCTCATAAAAGCGTATTGGATTTAAGAGCAAATGAACAATTTACAGTGAAAATAATATTTTTATATTCATGACAAAGTAATTACCATGTATATTTATATTTAGAAATTTCAAATGTCTTTATTAACTAGTTTTTGAAATTTTTTCATCTTGGCTAAAAATCAAGGGTTAACTATAAACAAGAGCTGTTTGAAAGATATCTTGGTTAGAATAATTATATAAAATGGCAGGATATATATATATATATATATATATATATATATATATATATATATATAATTATTTATTCAAAAATTATAACATAAATATGTTATAAAATCACTACAAAAATAGCCATTTTGTTTCAACACTTCTGGTGTCTTAACAAGTGATGGTGTTGAATGTAGAATAAAGGGTTTTAAAAGGTTCAAATCAACCAAACACCCCTCACTAGGGGAAACGCTGTTACATAATCTGGAATGACCAATCAAAATAGAAGTATATGAGAATTCAAAGAACTTGACAACGAAATTTGGTTATAATAATTATTTAATGCTTTAATGTTAGGGTTAGACTAAAATAGAATTCATTCTAACTAATTAATATTAAATTATACTATAAAATTCAAAATCCCCAATTTATATATATATATATATATATATATATATATACACACACACACACTAGCAGTATAACCCGTTTTCAACCAGGTCTTTCATTACTGGGAATTTTTACTGTTCAATTGGAGTAGTTTAAGTTTAAAGTCAGCCCACTCAAAAATCAATATTAGTAACAACAATTGGGTGCAATATCCTCCAAATGGGATGGTGGGTAACAATTAGAATGGTGGGGTGGCTCTGAAAAGGGCCATTTTTGTGTTGTTTCAGCCTCACATGCAGCAACAGTTGAAGAGGTGTTTCTCCTCAGCTGTTGAGTCCTTTGATCATCATTTTCAGCCTCACGCACAGAAGCGTTCAGGTATGTACTTCTGGAAAGCCAATGGCTACATTGATCTTCAGACTCGGTGGATCTGATTGAAGCATTCTGAGGGGCATTTTGAGACAGGTAAACTGAACGTTCTAAAGACAATTCATTATCTCTTATTAACATGGTGGACCTGACGGCAACAGTCTTGTGACCTAGGCAAGTTCTTTTCTTTGGTGGCATGTTTTAGGCAAGTATGAATTATCAAATGGAATGCATGAGCAAATACCAAAAAAGAACACTGTTAAACTACAGGGATCGCTAAACTCAAATGACTTTAGGAAAGGTTGGAAAAATAAATGTTGAGTAATAAAAAAGCAAGCTTAGTTATTACTATAGTGAATGCCATGCAAAAAAATGTCAGGAGAATAAAAAAATTTAAATTGGGAATGGCTATAAATGACATTGAAAGCAATACCTTAAAACTGTAATAGTAGGTTTTATGCAACAGAAAAAGTAACCTCACTCGAAAGAGATTGAATTCTTGGCCAAGAGAAGGGGAATGTGTAATTTGGACTCAAAACCAGCACTGAAGAATTATCTATCAAACAAAAAAAATTTAATCAAAATCGGATGAAAACTGTGGAAACATATAAACAACATCCGATCACACACACACACACACACACACACACATTTTGAGAATTATACATATATATATATATATATTTTTAATAAAAACAGACCACTTTAAGGTTCCATGTAATAAGTTATTTCACCACAACCCCCTTAAAAGGGCTCTGGATCATCAGACTTTACTTCAAAAGGTTGAAATGAAAAATGAAAAGAAATTTACACATTTTTGACGGACCGCACCAAGCATATTTAAAATGAACGAAGTGAGGAAGTGAGGTGGGAGAGAAGACATGAGTGAGTTAGATGTACCATTTCAATTCTTTATCCTTAACCCCACTCTGTTTAGGTTAGACATCGCTTAAACTTAACGCGTGTTATCTCTAGATATAGATGGGTAAGGGGTGAGGGAGAAGACTGACATTAAAGGAAGAAGCTGCAACAAACAACAATAATAAATCAATTCCTTGAGGGGAGGTTTCACTCAAATTCTTAGATGCTGTTATTTCGCATTATTTTAAAGGGCATATTTGGGGGTTACAGTTTGATATAAATCTAAATGTCTAAACAATCTACGAAGAATTTAATTTGAAGTTTGTTGGAGTTTTGGGTATTTTCTATGAAATAGTCGATTGGAAAAACTCATAGAAAGTACATTGAAAAATAATCCATTTTATATTTAGTAATCTTTTTTATATTCCTAAACTTTTTTCTTATTGATTGTTAAGTTGACACCTATTCGTTTGATTTTTGTTCATTAATTAAATAAACTCGTGACTGTTTTTAGGCTCCTAATTATCAAAGGTTATTCCAATTTAAATAATTTTATCGTCAATAATGATTATTAAAGGGTAATATATTTCAATTTAAATTAAATTCTCAATTTGAAGTTTACCTCTGTATTATTTATTTAAACTCACTTCCAATTGGAGAATATTAGAGGAGAAAATTGGATAGAGGATTACTAACAGAAAGTTAGGTCCTTCTTTTACAATATTCTATTTGTCCGTACACATACCTTTTTCTAGTTGATTATTCAGTTGACATCTATTCACTTGAGTTTTGTTCATACATTAAACTCGTGACTTTTTTTAGATACCTACATAATTATCAAAGGTTCTTCCAATTTAAATAATTTTATCGTCAATAATGATTGTTAAAGGGTAATATATTTCAATTTAAATTAAATTACTAATTTAAAATTTACCTCCGTGTTATTTAAACTCAATTCCAATTGGAGAATATTACAGGAGAAATTTAGATAAAACATTACTCGGAGAAAATTAGGTCCTTCTTTTACAATCTTTTATATATCCATGCGCATACACACCACTACACATATCCAAACACCATATATATATATATATATATATATATATATATATATATATATGAATTAAATTCTGGCAGGCTACTTCGTGCAATCATTTGGGTGACTTTAGGGGCATGGTTCTGTTGAACACTTTTTTGCTTGAAAGCATTAGCTTCTTGACCATAACCTCATTGTTCCATGTAGCATTGAGCACTTTTTTGCCACATGGGCAAACTATTTGTGTTTTTTTTTTTTTTTTGTTACAATTGTATGCTTATGCTTTTATGTGATCATGGACGTATGGGGTGCTTAAACCCACACCAGGTGAGTTTGGTTAGTGTGTACCTGGTACGCATGCACTGGCCATATTTTTTCCATCTCAGGCTTGCCTGGAGGAATAAAAGTTTCTATTTTCGTACCACAACTGCTGAATGCCTGACAATTGCGTGAAAGCATAAAACTGACAATAGTGGTTGGTCACTGTGCACCAGAAAATCTGCCATTTTATATGGTGCGGACCTCTTTTTCTTTCCAATGTGCATTCACAGCAGACTCATTTTAAATACTGCTTATTTCTATTAATACACACACACACACACACACACGTGCACACATGCAATCTCTCTCTCTGACACACTCACATACATACATACATATATATATATATATATATATATATATATATATATATATATATATGTGTGTGTGTGTGTGTGGTACTTAGTGAAAAGTCTGTGATAGAGCTAACATATTCAGTGGTATGATATTAGTTTGTAACCGTGGGTTTCACACTTATGCGATCATCAGACAAATGATGATCACAAAAGCATGAAACCCAGGTTTACAAACTAATATCCATACAACTTCTTTTATATATATATATACATATATATATATATATATATATATATATATATATATATATATATATATAATTATTTATTTAAAAATATGATTCCAAAATGCTACATAAGAGTTCTCATGCTTCAAAACAAGAGCCGAAAACTTCAATATAATTATTTGAATTGAATTGAATTAAAGTAAGCTCTGTTCCATCTTCAAGTGAAATTTTTTTTGGAATAACTTATTTCTGAAATTTACTATTAAAACACGTAAATTTCAGAAATAAGTTATTCCAAAAAAAATTTCACTTTTTTAAAACTTTTTACACTCTTTTCCTACATCTTTCCCCATAACTATTCTTGATATATAAAAAATTATATATCATTATACTATATATATATTATTTTATATGCATAGTACTTAGTGGAAAGTGCTCAATATCAGTAATAGAGCTAATATATTCATATCTGTGTGAACTAAAATGCATACACCTATATGTATGTGCGTCTATGTTTGTGAGAGTGTCATCCCAATTCAAACACAGAAGAAAATTCCCCTTCCAACCACCAAAGATAATCAAATACAAACAAGCATAAATAGATCCAATTTTAAAAAAATAAACCAGTTTGTCTGATGATCACAAAAGCGTGAAACCAAGGGTCACAAACTCATATCCATACAACTGAATATATATATATATATTTAGATTTTAGATTGCTTATCCTTTGAATTTAGCTCAACTTTCGTTTCATCGGAGAAGAGAACATTTAGTAAAAAAATCAGGTGAGTCACTTTTATCGAACAGCACTGTATATATATATATATATATATATATATATATATATATATATATATATATATATATAATTTAATAAATATCAAATTTAACAGAATTTCTACTAATAAAGTTGTCAATATTGATGAGAATGTGAATTAATATTAATTATTAAATATAGTAATGTTCAATATTCAGAGTTTAGTCATTAGGACTTTTGACAAGAGTGCTTCCATTGATCACAGAAAGTCTGTGATCAATCCAATCATTTTTGCTGAAAGTCCCAGCCTCAATAAGTAGTAAATATTATTATATATAATTTAGTATGTATATGTGTTTGTATGTGAAGCAAAGCATAACTTGGCCATAAATAAAAGGTCAACTATAAACGAGATTTGTTTATTCGAAACATATAAAGTACTTAAAAACCTCAAAAGACATTGATTAAATTGGCTGTTTTCTTTTTAAACATAATCGATTAGACTATTTCCTTCAAAAAAAGACTGATCTGCTTTTGTTATTGGCTTCAAAAATAGTTATTGATTTAAATGCTTTGAAACTAGTTATTGACTTGACTGCTTGAAAAATTCATTAATTGGAATTTTTTCTTAAAAAAGCATTTGACTCAATTGTTTATTTTAAAAATAGCTAATAACTAAACTACTTAACCAGAATGCATTCATAAGATTATTTTGATTGTAAAATGTTATTTATTCACCTTAAGAAAAAAAATCAGTTACACTGTTAAAGAAAAGAAAAACAAGTCCCAATAATTATGCTATTTACTTTACACTATTTACTTAAACTCTTAATTGGTTTATTTTTAAAAGTGCTGTAACTGACAATTTATTTAAAATATTGCTGAATATGTATTATCTACAATAAATAGATTTTTTGTAGCTTGGACTTTTTATGTAAAACTGCTTGTAGTTTGGGTCAGTTATTTAAATCTGTTTCTGGATTGGACCATTTATTTAAAACTGTTGATTGGACTTTTTATATTAAACTGGTTGTAGATTGTACCTTTTATATTAAACTGGTTGTATATTGTACCTTTTTATATAAAACTGGTTGTAGATTGTACCTTTTTATATTAAACTGGTTGTAGATTGTACCTTTTTATATTAAACTGGTTGTAGATTGTACCTTTTTATATAAAACTGGTTGTAGATTGTACCTTTTTATATAAAACTGGTTGTAGATTGTACCTTTTTTTTATAGAAATGGTTGTTTCTTCAGGCATTTAATTAAAATTGTCTTTTGATTGGAATATTTATTTAAAAGTGGTTGTATATTGAGATATTTATTTAAAACTGATTGACTGAACTTTTTGTTTAAAAGTGGTTGTTGCTTGAGTCATTTGTTTAAAACTAGTTCTTGAATGAACTTTTTATTTAAAACTGGTTGTAGATTGGGCCATTTATCTAAAACTGGTTGTAGATTGGGCCATTTATCTAAAACTGGTTGTTGATTGGACTTTTATTGTTTAAAACTAGTCATGGATTGGGTTATTTATTTAAAACTCTTCTTCATCTGTGAGATTGTCCAGCATTCGCTGCCATGTAGGAGGACTGATATTGCATAGAAATTCAGTGCTGTTCCCTTTGATTTTAAGGAAGTTTTCCTATTTCGTAATAATTATTTAGCTTAAGACATATTTTAATATTTTATGCACTTGTGGATTTCAGTGTTACATTTTCATCATTTGTTAAAACTACTTCTATGTGCTGTGTCCCTTCAGAGTGTGGGCAATCATGACTCTCCACAACTTCCTGTCTTTTGTAATCTGAGTAAGATTTATCCTTTTGCTATCCTTCCTAATCCCTGTTCTGCCAACCATTTTCACAAATTCATTAGATAAGTTATTTGCTGCTTTCCTCTCTCACTCTCAGTATGTCTTGTGAGTGTCAAATTCTCCAAGTCATCTTTCCTTATTATATGTCCTAGAATTTTTAACTCTCTCTTTCTGATCCTAAGTAGAAGTATACTTTTTGTTATCATTTTCCTTAAAACCTCATTGTTGCTCTCATATTCAGTCCATCTCTAATTCTCAACATCCTTCTGTAGAACCATATTTCTTTTGTCTCAAAATTCTCAACATCCTTCTGTAGAACCATATTTCTTTTGTCTCAAGCCTCTTCTTTATTTGTGATGAGATTGCCCAACATTTACTGCCATAGAGGATGAGCAGTATTACATAACTCTTCAGTATGCTTTTCTTCGTTTCTTAATAGTTTGCTTAGCTTTTAGAAGGGATCTTTTGCTATTCCAATGAACCTTTTCTGTCTTCTTTTAAAAGACATCACAGGTATTTAAATTTCTGTACTTGTGCAACTTTCACATCTCCAGTTTATAGCTGATATTTTGGACTGTTCTTGTTGACAACTAGACATTCTATCTTCATTATATTTAAGTCCTTTCTTTTCACTTTACATTGACTTGGAGATCCTGCAGTTTTCTTTCTCTATGTACAATTAACATTGTGTCATCTGCATATCTTATATTGTTAAAATTGTGTCTGTAAATAATAAAACTTGATAGGAATTCTTGTTCTGTCAGGATTGCCTTCCTGTAAAGATTGAATAAGTACTTTCACTTTAGTGATCTTTATTCAAAGCAAAAAATTTTGAAGGTTGAATTTCAAATCAGATAGGCCAACTAATTTTCAAAATTGTTATTTTTCCTGCTATCTTTTTAAGTGAAAAATCAAATAGCAATACAAATTATTTTAAAAAATGAAATGTGTAATCTTAAGCTATCTCAATTCTTAATGGAAATATTTTCATAGTGAATATTTGAATAATTTTTCTTCATCTAATTCTAATTCTACATCAATTCTAATACTAGAATTTTTTGCAACATGCTGACACGTGTTGAAATACTCACAGTATTTGGTATTATTGAAGTTGTTGCTAACATTTTTTATCGAAATTTACAAACTATGTTTCATTCAATTTTGTAAACCAATCAATGAAATTTGAATAAGCTGATTGTTTGGAAAAAATACTCCACGATTTTTATACACCCTAGTAAAACCAACTGTACTTTGTACCCCCTTACCTGTTTGCACTTCTCCCCAAAACTTGGTTTCAATCAATCAGTGAATAGCTATTTTAGAGGGTGTGATGGACGGACAGACTAACAGAAATCACAGAATTTTATATATATTTTTAAGCCGTGCACTCACGACCACTCTTTTCTTTGTTTCTGAGGATGTTTTCCTGTTTTTGAATACTTTGCTTAGCTTTTGCAAGTCAGTTTTCACTAAACTCTTTCTAAAAGATGATTCTTCTAGATCCATGCACCAGATTCTGACAGGCATTTTTTAATTTAACATCATGTATTTAGTAACCCAACAAGTCTCAGATATTTTTATGAGACACTGATGATAGTTATAAATATTTTGTTATGAAATATCATCATTTTGCTTTACTGAGTAAAGGCATTTAATATTCATTTTATACCAGGTTTTCATTAAGCATCCTTTTTGTTAGATTCATATTTGCAACTTGTATCATTCTTTTATTTTGGTCACATACAAAAAATGTCAACATGCTCCCTTTAACTTTTATTAATTTAAATTTAAAATTTAAATATCTAGGAAGTGTTTTAACAAAGTACAGAAAATGCAACAACAAAATCTGAAAGTACATTTGTATAGACAAAGATGTGTTGTAAAAGCTAAGCAAAGTATTAAGAACCAGGAAAATTTTCTTTTTCTCCCTCCTCCCTTTGTTTTTCTTTTTCTCCCTCCTCCCTTTGTTTTTCTTTTTCTCCCTCCTCCCTTTGTTTTTCTTTTACTCCCTCCTCCCTTTCCTTTTCTTTTTGTCCCTCCTCCCTTTCCTTTTCTTTTTCTCCGTCCTCCCTTTCCTATTCTTTTTCTCCCTCCTTCCTTTCTTTATTCTTTTTTCCCCTCCTCCTTTTCTTATTCTTTTTCTTCCTCTTCCCTTTTCTATTTTTTCTCCCTCCTCCCTTTTCTTTTCTTTTTTCCTGCCACCATTTACTTTTCTTTTTCTCCTTCCTCCCTTTTCTTTTCTTTTTCGCCCTCCTTCCTTTATTTTTCATTTTCTTCCTCCTCCCTTTTCCTTTTTTTTGTCCCTCTTCCCTTTCCAATTCTTTTTCTCTCAACTCTCTTTCCTTTCCTTTCCTTTTTCTCCCACTTCCCTTTACTTTTCTTTTTCTCCCTCCTCCCTATCCTATATTTCCCTTCTTTTTCATGTCTTTTCTTCATTTATTCCTCTACTTTTCTTTTTCCTTTTTTTTTTATTTCTCCATTATCTTCCTTTTCCCTTCTTTCTCTTTCTCCCTTTATTTATCAATTCATTTGACTGATCATTAAATTTTTAAATATTGAAATAATTTACAATTTCTGTTTTTCCTATTTTAAGTAATAATTCTCTTTTCACTAATAATTATATTACTAATGATAAGTAAACTTGAAAACAAAGTTCAGTAATTAAGATTAATTAAGAATATTTAGTTTCTAAATAATTACCTCACTGAAATTATTGCCAATCAATTCAAATGCAATCACTCCAATAAATCTTCTATCTTATCAGTTGTTTTAATTTATTTTTCTTTTATAGTCTTTTAATTGATAAATTTATATGGTTTTAATTTTTATTAAAATATTAAATTTACAATATATTTTATAAATGATCATATTGTGTCAGAACAAAAGCTTGTAATAGTTTTCAAGTGAATTTCAAAGAATATATTTAGATATTTGCACAGAGATTTATTCACCCATGTGTCATTTTCTTCTACTATATTTTACAATCTTTGAGGCAGCTTCATGATTCCATCATCCCAGAACTTACATCTTTCTGGGTGATGTACTGGTCAAAGTAGTTCACAGGGGGTTACATGGTGTGAAAGTGAGAGAAAAGACTAAGAATAGTGGGTACTGAGGAAAGAACAAAAGATGAACGGGGTTCAAGAGAGAAAGCTATTGATGCTGTATTTAAATTTGGGAAGATTGTAATTATCAGGGAAGCAAGGAAACGGAAGGGTGTTCCACAGGCAGGAAGTGCAAGAGATGAAACTGCTGAAGTAGAAGTGGCGGTTGCATTTAACTATTTCAACAGTAAAGGGGTGGAACCTAAATGCCAATCTAGTAGCACGCTTAAATTCATTTAGTCAGGGCACCAGGGAGAAAAGTTTGTCAGAGTAGATACCATGGAAATATTTGTAGAAAAGACAGAGGGATTTGCATAATAACTCCAAACACACTGTATATACTTACAGATACATACATACATACACACACATGCACACTCTCTCTCTCTCTCTCCCTCCTTTTCTATATCTATCTTTCATGACTGCGTTTGTAGATTAATGCCATCAATTCTGACTTGTTAGTTAATACCAGTATATTTCGTATCTATTGTCTAACATCAGTGTGTTGTGCTACCAAATTGAAAGTGAGTAATATTCTTTTGTTCATCAATCAGCCAATCCCAAAGCAAGATTGGAATTGAACCAAAACTATAATTTCCTTGAATCTTGAACAGTTCTTCTAAGGCAAATCAAGAGTCATCAACTTAGCAACAAAAATAATGGATGCCAAAAGAAAATGAATTAATGAGGAATATTATGAAATTTATTTCTGCTTCTTATATATATGGGTATGTGTGTATATGTTTGTATATATATATGTGTGTATACAAATAAATCAAATTTAAGTATAGAAACAAATGTAATGCACATACACACACACACACAAATATACTTATGCATAACCATAATAAATATATATATATATATATATATATATATATATATATATATATTGAAATAACCACTCTTTGCCTGATGAAGGTTGCAAGGCCCAAAACGTGTGTAGCAAAATATAGAACATAAAGTATAATATATATGAAAAAATCCACATTATAACTGAAAACGTTTGTGGCTTCTCTTTTCTCTTTAAAATATACTCTTTTCTCACATTGGAACAAGCATAACCTTTCCCTTATACATATATAATGCCTCAAATCAAAATTAGCATGGTGAAAATTTTTTGATTCTGCTTAACAAGTATACCAAATCTGCTCTTAACCACCTTCTGCAAAGACCTATTTTGGAATCTATGAATGGTCCTTGGTCCTTGGAAAATGTATAAACATCTAGTGACAAGTTGAACAAGGGGAAGGCTGCTATAAAGGATGACATCTTTGCTGAAAGTCTTCGGTATGGTGGTGATTACTTGACTGATATCATTTAGAGATTCATCCTGAACGCCTGAAATGCTGGGAGAGTTCCAAACAACTCTGGTGAGATGTGATCATTATACCTTTGTACAAAAGCAAAGCTATAAGGGAGCTGTGTGGGCGTTATTGTAGTTTAGCTTTACATTTACCATCAAGTAAAAATCCCAATAGGGATTTTGCTCTGCTCACTTTGTGGATACTATACTGCCAGAGTCACAATATACCATCTAGCCTAATAGGGGAATTATGGATATGCTTCTCACAGTGCAACAGATCCAAGAGAAGTCACATGAAGAACAAGACCTGTATCAGGTTTTCGTTGATCTTATGAAAGCTTTTTGCACTGTAAACAAAGTTATGCCAAAGAGTTTAAGACACTTAGACTGTCCTTGCCATCGTGTAAATATCATCCAGCTGTTTTATGATGATATGCATTGGTGGCTTACTTTTAGAACCCAACAAGCTACAAAATGGTGGCAAGAAACATGACCTTGTCGTACATGACCTTGTAGTACATACGTAGTTCAACATTTTCTTTTCTTTTCATCTTCTTAATGCCTTTTGGTTAGAGTATATATATTTGATATTGTACAACTGGTAAGTTATTCAACATCTGATGCTTTCTTTTAAAAGCTCTTATATGACTTGGTCACTGAAACAGAACAAGAAATGCAGGTTCTGATGGGTAATCTTTCTCATCTCTGCATAGTTTTGGGTCTCACTATCAGCCTGGACAAAGCAGTGGTCAAGAGGTACCATCCTAGTACCAAAACATGAAAGCTTTTGTGTAGCAATGTAATATGTTTTTATTGTAATTTATTATAATAAAAATATTATTATTATATATATATATATATATATATATATATATATATATATATATATATATATATGTATATATATATACCCAAGTATAGGATTGGTGTGGACAGAATAAAATTTTAATAACCAAAAACATTATTCTTAATAGAGTGCTCAATACAGAGTAGAGCCAATATTATTTATTCAAAAATTATAGCATAAACCTATTATAAAATCATTACAAAAATAGCCATTTTGTTTCAACACAAATGGTGTTGAATGTAGAATAAAGAGTTTTAAAAATGTTCAAATCAACCAAACACCTCCCTCAATAGAGGAAACATTACATAAGCTACAATATGAGAATTCAAAAAACTTGACAACGAACCTTGGTTATAATAATTAATGCCTTAATGTTAATGTTAGACTAAAATAGAAATCATTCTAATTAATTAATTTTAAATTTTACTACAAAAGTAAAAATAAAAATGACTAATTTTAAATTTAACCTGTATTAAGTTTAAAATATTATAAAAAAAATTTATAGAAGAAACTGTGGAAAATATACATATATTTTATTATTTAATTTGTATTTTAATCAAAAAGCCAAATTTACAGTTAGAGCAAATGCTAATCTACTGAGATTCAATCAGAAAAACCAGATGATGTGGGCAGGGGAAGAAGTTTTACATACACAATCATATTATAATATACAAACATGTAGACATATTTAGATATATAAACACACAAAAACACTGACAAGACGGGAAATAGATGTTCACAACAAAAAAAAAGAATATATCAGACACATATACATACAATGAAAAGCATCTACAAGCAATCATAAACACATACATTAATAAAGACATAGACATATACATAGACAAATCCACAAAGATTCAAGTCTAAAAGTATTAATAAACAAATGCAAATCAACTATTAAAATATTACTTACATGGGCAAAGACAAAACGAGGGTTTAAAAGATAGAAGTTAAAAGGGTTAGAATTGGAAAACATATATATATGTATGTATATATATATATATATATATATATATATATATATATATATATGTATATATATATATGTATGTATATATGTGTATATATATATATGTATGTATATATGTATATATATATATATGTATGTATATATGTATATATATATATATGTATGTATATATGTATATATATATGTATGTATATATGTATATATATGTATGTGTATATATATATATATATATATGTATGTATATATGTATATGTATATATATATATATGTATATATATATATGTATATATATATATATGTATATATATATATATGTATATATATATATATGTATATATATATATATGTATATGTATATATATATATATATATATATGTATATATATATATATGTATATATATATGTATGTATACATATGTATGTATATATATATATATCATTTTCTTAAATGCAGCCATTAAAGTTAACTCTGCTCTTTCTAACAAAACAGATTTTTGCTTCTTTTATTCAGCATACTGTTTAGTATTTATTTATTTCAATATTCCAATTCATGCTGTCTTCTCTTCCCAAAAGGCCAATCCTTGATTTGTATAAACCAACAATTGTTTGACACCTGAAGGTTACAAAGGTCAAGCAAAAACTCTCAACTGAATCTTCAAATAGAGAATCATCCATATTGAATTTGGCATCATGTATTAGACTGGTTGGATAATTTTAAGTAACTCTCTGTCAAATCTCAATACCTCAAATAACAAGAATTTTTTTCACAGGATATTTGGTGTGCTTATGTTTTTTGCAGTTTAGTTATACTGATTACAATTATTATTATTATTATTATTATTATTATTATTATTATTATTATTATTATTTCCTTTGATTTCTGGTGTGTACGCATTTTGTTCTGGGTCCCGTCCACAGACCGAAGGTTAGAAATGGTATCATGACATTTTCCACTGACAAAAAAAAACAAAAAACATATTTTACATAAAGTGTAGGCTGTACTCATGAGAACAATTTTTGTATTTCTATAAGGCATGGGCTTCCAGGGGTCCCTTCAATTTGTCTGCTGGAATCTTTTCCAACCAATCCAAGGGCTCCAACTATAACAGGGATGGTGATGTTCCCATATGCTTCATTTTTGAGATTTTGATTTCAAGGTCCTTATATTTTGATAGCTTTTTGAAAATATTATTATTATTATTATTATTATTATTATTATTATCTCTTATCATGTCATTATCTCTAATCTAAAGTAAGATTATTATTATTTTATTATTATTAAAGGGAAAAGAAAAAGATAGAGACATTATTATTTTTAGTCGTAGTAGTTTTAGTATTGTTAGTATTCATTAATGTCCTTCTTTGTTCATTCATGGGATCAAATCTATCCTTTGGACTTGGGGTAATCATGAAGATGTGATGGAATTATTTGATGCATAGAATCCTCCTTAATAGTGGAATAAACCCGAGGAGAATGCTTTTTTGGATATTTTGTATTTGTTGCTATAGGGAATTAAAACAACAAAAGTACCAGGCACTCTCGGCCTGGTCAAGAAAGGCATGTAAAAACAGACCTAGAGAAATACATCTACCTATTATCACTGGTATTGTTTTGGTCTTTGTGCTGTAAATTTTCCCAATTTTTGTTTCTAGATCTTTATATTTGGTGAGGTTTTTTTTTTCTGTAATTTTCATACAAGTATTTCTTTTGGTGGTAATAGAAAAAAAGAAGTTGTTTGCTTGTATTTATGTCTATAAGTATGAACAAACAAGTTCTTTTTCCTTCCTGTCTCCTATCAGATCTTTTGGTCTTTATTTCTTTATTTGTTTGGATTGGCATGTACCAGAGAATAATAGCTTATTATTTTCTATCAATGCCTCATATCCATTGTATTTGCATTTGTATTTGATGTTATAGTACTTACACATTGCCCAGTAGAGGTATGCAGTTACTTTGTTGTACCTTTGGATATTTATTGCTTCGGCTAATTCTGACCATCCAGATTTTGTCTTTCAAGATCTTCTTCCTGTATTAATTCTTTATTATTATTATTATTATTATTTTATTTCCTTTGATTTATAATGTGTACTCATTTCTTTCTGGGTCCTGCCCAGGGACCTAAGGTTAGAAATGGCATCATGACACATTCCACTGACAAAAAAAAAAAAAAATTTACATAGATAAAACCCTTCGTAAAGTGTGGGCTGTACTTGTGAGAACATTTTTTTGCATTTCTTAAAGGCATGGGCTTCCAGGGGTCCCTTCAATTAGTCTACTGGAATCTTTTCCAACTAATCCGAGGGCTCCAACTATAACAGGGATTGTTGATGTTTCCATGTGCTTCATTTTTGAGATTTTGATTTCAAGGTCCTTGTATTTTGATAGCTTTTTGAAGATCTTCAAAGATACATTGCAGTCTGCAAGGACTTCTATAGCAATAAGAAGGCACTTTTTTGTTTGTGGTCTTTAATAACAATGTTTGGGCGGTTGGCTTTGATTGTTCTGTCTGTGTGTCTTGTGTAGTCCCATAAAATTGTAACAGCCCCTATCTCCGTAGCTGGGTCTGGGTGGTGTTCAAACCACTTTCTTTCAGTTTCCTTCCCATAGAAGTGGCAGATTTTCCAGTTCAGATATTGGCCAACTCTGTCATGCCAGATTTTATATTCAGTGGGTGCCAATATTGTGCAACCTGATACAAAATGATCGATTGATTCTGGGTTATTATTATTATTATTATTATTATTATTATTATTATTATTATTATTATTATTGTCTTTGTATCATTTCCATTTACAAGTGGAGATCTCACATTATGTGTGCTCTGCATCAAATTGTACATCATCAAGAATAGAGCAATTTTTGTAGAATATTTGCAGAGCAAAGAAATGCAGACTTCTGAAGTGAAGAGATAGTAGGTCTTATTCTGATTTTCTCAATGTAGGACTTTAATTTTAGTAGTATAAACCCCAACATTTTAATGATAACTGGAACAATAGGGGCCTGAATGATTTTTTTCATAACGTCTGATAAGTTTAATAACATTATCATTAAACGAAGAAAGAAATTCACAATATTGATCCATATTTTTTAATGCAATCTAAGCTTTCGGCTTACATAAGCCATTATCAAAGATGTCAATTACAACATATTAAGCAATATACGGACAAGATAGTGATGATAGTCTGTGATTGTTTACATAGATGATTTCTAAGCAATGATAAACATGTGCATATAAGACACTTCTTGTCCATATATTGCTTTTACATAAAATAAATAGACAACACTCGTCTATATTATTTAATGAAACATGTATGAATATATATATATATATATATATATATATATATATATATATATATATATATATATATATATAAAGATAATAAGAAAGAACAGTAAGATTTGCAATCCAGTGTTCTTAGTAATAATTTTATTTTTAAAATCAGTGCTTGATACAAAGCAATAGATCATAATATCATAATTATTTTCTATTTAAATAAAATATTATAATCAATGATTAATTTTTCTGTAACCATAACAACTTAAAATATTAAAATAGTCTGTGCTTATAAATTAAGTAAATTTCTTAATTGGTTATTCCAAAAATCACTTGAGTATGGAATGGAGCTATGGATTTTAAATTTAATTTTATAATTAAATTTAAAATTTTAGTTTCTGTTTTGAAACATGGTAATTCCTGTGTAGCGATGGAACCATATTTTTAAACTAGAAAATAATTATAATATATATATACATACATACATATATATATATATATATATATATATATATATATATATATATATATATATATATATATATATGTTTGAGAAATAGGAAGTTGGTTTTTCTGTGCTCAGTCATGCTAGAATATGGATATTTATTTATGGACTTGTTTTTTTCAATGATGTTCACTCTGCACATGGCTTGTGAGTCACTCGAGGTAGTGTTACTGAGTAAGAGGCATACTTCATGTGGCTATGTGGATAATTTACCCTCAACTTGAACAGGTTAAGATTGCCTTCAGTATATCCTGGGAGTATCAAATTTTCCAAGCCTCTTTCCTCATTATGTTCCCAAGAAATTTCAGTTCTCTCTTTCTGATGTTAATTATGAATGTTGTTTTTTTTCCCATTTTCTCTAAAACTTCTTTATTGCTCTATTGTTCACCCCATGGTATTCTCATCATCCTTCTGTAGAACTACATTTCTGTTGCCTGAAGTCTCTTCTTCACTGCCATATAGCTGGATCAATATTACATTAAACATTCTTTTCTTTGTTTCTAACAACAATGAAAAATGGAAAACATACCCAATTAAAATTTAGAATAAATTAAAAAAAAAAAAATCTAAATTTTAAAATGTTTTTTCTATTTCTTATTAATTTGTTTCTTTCCATTATTAAAATTATTAATTTAGAATAACTTATTTTGTAAATAATTATGTCTGTGTAGGTAGTATGGTGGTTAGCAACTAGGAATATGAAATCACTGGGCCAAGTTCAAATTCCAATCAAGTTTGTTATGTTCACTTTCACACCAATATCATTGAGAAAGTTTGAGATACCAGCTCTTCTCCAACCCCTAGCCATATATTAAATAGCAGCATAGGCTGAGCCATCTAGCCATTATTGGTAACCAATTTAGGAGAAAGACAATGCCAAAACTCAGCCACCTGGGCCTGTACAGTCTTAAATAGCATAAAATTTAAATTGTATTAAACTACAAATTTTTTGTACATAATCATATGGATCAACTATTGATCATTTTTTTGTACACAATCATATATCAACTATTGATCATTTTTTATACATAATCATATGGTATCAACTATTGATCATTTCTTGTATGCAATCATATGATATCGACTATTGATCATATTTTTTACACAATCATATGATATCAACTATTGATCATATTTTTGTACGTAATCATATAATATCAGCTGTTGATCATTTCTTGTATGCAATCATATAATATCAACTATTGATCATTTTTTGTATGCAATCATATGTTATCATCTATCCAGAATGCTGCTGACACTAATTGGTATGGAGTCCAAGTAACTTGTCAGTGTCTTTTGTAGTTATTTTCAGGTATACAATTCATTATATATTTTTTGTGACTGTTTTTTTATTTCTCTATTTATAAATGGTAAATCTAATACAAATTATGTACTCCACAGTGAGGTATCCCAATATTTACTAGCTTAGTCTGACACAAGGCCTTAGTTTTATAAAGTCACTGCAGTAATAGTGATGTAACAGATTAGCTTGTTATGTATTGTCTATAATGAAACACAAAAGGGGGCATAATAAAGAAAGAGTGTTTAGAGAATTTGACACTCACAGGACATAATGAACACTGGAGGATCAGAGGTAAGCATCAAGTGCCTTACTTAAGGGAGTGGAAGGGACAGTAAGGAGACAAATAAGAAGTTCATAATGGATATATAGGAAGTTGTGGAGAGCCATGATCGCTAATGACCACAGAAACATACTGAGGAAAGAGCACTTGAAGAATTTGACATTCACAGGACATATTGAAAGAAAGAGAGACAGAGGTTAACAACAAGTAACCTACCTAACGAGCTTATATAAACAGAACAGAGAAATGGTAAGATATTAAAAAGACAGATATTGCTAAGATAATAAAAGGATAGAAAGTTGGACTGAGCCAAAATCATTCACATTCTGGGACACATAATGAGGAAGGATGGTTTGGAGAATTTGACACTTACAAGGCATATTAAAGGCAAGAACATCTCAAAGAAACATTGAGTGACCTACCTAACTAGTTTGTATAAATAAATGTCAGATCAGAAATTGGGAGGTATATAGTAAGGAGACAAATATTTCTTAGAGCTATGAAAAATAGGAAGATTGTATAGCGCTGCATCCTGAAAGGAGATGGCATATAAAAGAAGATAGTGATATTCACTGAGCTTTTCTAAGTCTGGCATAAGGCCTCAATATAAGAGTACATTGTGAGAATCAAACATAATTGTTTGATAAAATAGTTTGCAATCATTTTAAAATAAGTACTGAATAAATATGTACTTGTAAAATCTTTACTTTGCATTCATCTCATATTTTCTTTTTTTTCTTTTGTTTATTTACAGAATCTGGAGCTCTGCTGTCTTTGGCATTTGTTATTTAATTCTGCTTTGTATGGTTCATCCTGATGTGGCCTTAAAATTGTGACACCCTCCCTACAATTACAACATGACTCAAAGCCTGCTTCAGGGTAAACGTTTCTTTTGCCGAGAATGGGCATTCTCCAAAATTAACCACTGTTTAGAGAACAGAGCAAGTGCAAAAACATGTGGTGCTTTAATTATGGGAGGGCCAGGGTGTGGAAAAACAGCACTTTGTTGCGAGTTAACCTGGCCCTCTGTTGCAAGCCCTTGCAGACAAAGGACACTGAACAAGAAACTTCTAGCCTATCATTTCTGCCAGGCACATGACATTGAGACACTTTCTATTTCAGCATTTATCACTAATATTGTTGAACAGCTGAAAAAATCAGAACTTTTAGAAGGATACCAAGAACTGATAAATGATCCAGAAATAAGGTCTCATCTCATTCCAAATGAAATTGAACGAAATCCAGATGAAGCGTTTAAAATGACTGTTCTAACACCACTGTCAACAATCAGTCCTCCGTGTCAAAACCTTATTATTCTGGTCGACTCTATCGATGAGTCTTATTTACAATCTATAAGTGAGCGAGCACAAGGAAGTCGAACGATAGCAGAATTGTTATCTAATAACCATCAGATGTTTCCAAAATGGCTTTTGTTGGTGTGTTCATCAAGAAAACAGAGTAAGACTGTCACCCGTATGTTTACTGGCTTTAGGAAAATAAGCCTTGATGATCTTCGAAAGACTCATGTAGTAAGAGATGTACAACAGTACATACTGTTCCGTCTGGATGAAGAAGATGAACTCAGACAGCACCTGAGTAGGGAAACTGCTGAAATGTTGAATCAGCTCCATATAAAAAGTAATGGATGTTTCCTCTACTTAGAAAAAGTCCTCGATGGAGTTGCTGAAAACTTCATCATGCTCCGAGAAATTAGGGAAATTCCCGGTACCTTAAATGGCCTCTACCTCTGGCTTTGTCAAAGGTTGTTTGTTCGTAAGCAATTTGCTAAGATCCAGCCTATATTAAATGTAATCTTAGCAGCAAGGAGTCCACTCACTGAAGATGAACTCTACCAATGTGCTTTTATTCGCAATACAAACCTTACACAAGAAGAATTTGACCGTCGAATAGCAATCCTTTCCAAAATCTTGAATAATGGTAAAAATAACACAAAAATTCTTTTCCATCACAGTTTTGCTGAATGGCTCCTTGATGTGAAACACTGCACCCAAAAGTACCTGTGCAATGCAGGGGAAGGACATGGTATGTTGGCACTAAATGCAACACAAAAAGCATCACAGCTTACACCTAGTGGAATTCAAGACTTATGTTTGCATCTAGTCAGAACCAATTTTCAATATCCAATCCAACAGAATCACTTAATTCACTGGCTGGTTATGTCCGGTGCAAATATTGAAGATAGTTTGAGCATTGGCCTACCAAAAGATCAGAGAGTTTTGAAGCTTTTGGTAGAAGCAGGTGCCATGATGCCAGAGGAGGAAGATGCCAATGCAGCCACTTTAAAAAGTGACGTTGAAGATGTTAATGTGCGAAGTATGGTTGAAAAACTTTTGGTTGAAACAGGATCAGCCAAAGAAGGTACAACAACAGCAACAGACTGTGGTAGCACAGTAAGTACATTTTTAAATCTATGTGTGTGTGTGTGTGTGTGTGTATATATATATATATATATATATATATATATATATATATATATATATATGACATTAAAAAAATTAATTCTCAGCATCCCTTGTTTGTACACATGTGACTACACCAGGATACCAAATTCATTCCGATCAAGTCTAAAAGAATGAAACACATCATAAGAAAACATTTTCCACTTTGTCATACATTTTTCCATATATATATATATATATATATATATATATATATATATATATAGGGTGCAATGGATAAATTGTCAGCATTTTATATTTTTAATTTTGCACATGTGCATTCATTTTTTTTGATTTGTCAACGGCACAGTATAACTGGGTACCATCTGAAATGTTCATACTGGACCTTCCAGCATGAATGCCAAGCAGTACAGCATGCCATTTCAAAATTTCTGGCAGAGTGAATTGTGTGCTTTTTTTTTTTTCACAGTTGGTGCCCAACTGATGCTACTATACTGTGCAATTGACAAAATCAAAAACAGTGTGTATGTGCAAAATTAAAAAGATGAAATGACAACAATTTGCCCATTGCACACTGCATATGTGTAGGCAAATATGTGTGTGCATGTATGTGAACATATATATATATATATATATATATATATATATATATATATAGACAATATATATGTGTATATATACATATATCTTCATCATCATTATCATCATCATCGTCGTCGTTGTCCGCTTGATTTTTGTAATTGTAGGGAGTACCTGAATGCAGAAGCCATACTTAATCTCCTCCACAACGGTCTATCAACAGCAACCATCAGTAATTCTGGTACAGTCATACCTGTCCATTGTTTGACATTGTCCAACCAGTTTTTTACATTGGCATCCTCTCTTGCATTCACCTTCAACGGTGCATTGCATGATAGTCTTGCACAAGTTTTCATGCCGTTTAATATGTCCAAACCATGCTATTTTTCTCTTTTTGACAGTGGGGAGAAGAGGTTCCTGGTGGCCCACAAAGCTTTCAACTCTTTTCCACACAAACTCATTGGTTTTATGTCCTCAGTAGAAGAAGCCAAGGAGTTTTCTCACTGATTCACTTCAGGATGGGCATGATAACATAGTATACATATATACATGTAGACAAATATATGTATGTTTGTGCATATATATGTGTGCGTATTTGTATATTTGTATGTGTAAACAAATATATGTTTGTGTGTACACATATATGTGTGGACAAATATATATCTGTGTTTGTGTGTAGACAAGTATATATGTGTGTACATATATATTTGTAGACAAATATATGTGTGTGTACATATATGTGTAGACAAGTATATATGTGTGTACATATATATTTGTAGACAAATATATGTGTGTGTACATATATGTGTAGACAAATATACATGTGTGTGTGGGTGTGTACATATATGTGTAGATAAATATACATGTGTGTACATATATATCCATAGACAAATATATGTGTATGTGTACATATATATGTGCAGACAAATATGCATACCCATGAGAATATACTAAATTCTCAGCTTGACCCAGTTCCCCAAAACTGGAGAGTATTTTTTCATGATCAGGTTGAGAAGTTGTATATATTATGTGGAGAGATACCCTATAAGTAAGTTGCTATATATCCATCTATCTATGAAGGACTTTAAATATACACGTACACATATATGGCAAACACACACACACATGCACAAGACTTAACTTTGCTACATATTTTATGCAAACAATCAGCTAAAGTAATGCTGATATTCAACTCAGTATCTACAAAAAAAATTAATTCACAATATCATTTATGAATAAAACATACCTAAAAAAGTTAAAAAATGAAAGGTGGTAAAAAATCTTTTCATGTTTTTTTGCATAGAAAGCAAGAAAATAAATATCCAGCATAAAATTTTTATTAAAAAATGACTTCTAATTTTTTCTTATTTCATGTTTGGTCTTTGATATATTTATTCATCTTTCTCTTACTTTTTATTCCAACATTTTAGCTTATCTCTTCTTCTTCAGCTGTTAAATTCCTAGTCATACTCTTCAAGTTGTTTAGAGATTATGATATGAAGTATTTTCATTCTTCCACATATTTTATTCTTATTAGTTTTCTATAGTCTCTTCATCTTTCTCTTACTTTTTATTCCAACATTTTAGCTGATCTCTTCTTCTTCAGCTGGTAAATTCCTAGCCATGCTCTTTAAGTTGTGACATTAAATGTTTTTATTTCTTTACATATTTCAGTTTACAATAATTTTTTCGTCTTTCTCATGTTTTTTATTAAACCTTAAAATGATCTCTTTCCATTAATCAAATTATATATTTTAAATCTTTGACATAATAATTTATAGAAATCAGAAGAAATTATTTAATTGAAAATCGAAAACAATGAAAATCCTTAATTCCGAAATCTGAAAACAAAGTTAAATATTTGCTCTTGAGTTTGTTTTCCACTGAGTACTGTTTGCATTGGGTGTTACACTCTCTTCAATACAAACTAAGTCTTTCGTGGAAACCAATAAAATATAAACTTACTTTTACATGAATGCCTGCTTGTTTCAAATATTAAACTCAAATTACTAAATAATTGTCTAGGAACTAAATTCTGTGTCCCATTGGGTGGAGCAATTCATTTTGGGTGGAGTAATTCATTTTGGGTGGAGTAATTCATTTGTGTTAATTTGAATTTAGAAAGCTGAATTTTGAAAGAACATATGAAATGATAGGTTTTATATTTACTTTATCCATTTTCCTCTGTTAATTTTTAAGAGTGTATAAACTTTATATTCTAATGAATAACACTTCTGAATTGTTTATTTTTTAATCATTTTACCCCAAGCAAGGCAATAAACCTATGAAGACACAAGAGGTTACAAGTGTTAGAGAATACGAGAAAAGGCAAAAACTATTGAGGAGAGAGAACAAAAAAAGAACAGGAATTAAGAAGACAGAAGATAACAATTGACATTTCATTTAAACTATTGAATATCAAAGTTATTTGAGAAGCAAGAAGCCAGAAGAGAATTCCACAGTTGAAAAGTGTGAAAGAAGAAACTGTTAGCATAGAACTTATGGTTACATTTAGTGATTTCAACTGCAAAATGATGAGAATTTGCTGCCAATTTAGGTACCTTAGAGAAAAGCTTATCCAAACAATTACCCTGAAAATATTTATAGAAAAGGCTCAGGCAATCTATATTTCGGTGATGGCTAAGTGACTGAAGCTGAGATGCGAGGTCAGGACCAATAACATTTCTGGTTCTTCTTTGCATTTTATCAAGAATCTTTAAATATATAGCAAAAGCACCAGACCAAATGTAGCAGAAATATTGAATGTATGGCTGGCTAGTAAGCTTATAAGTAGATGATTTGGGCAAGAAATGTTAGTTCTATGCATTTCTTTCTCTTGCACTTCTCAATTGTGGAACTCTCTTTTTGCTTTGTGTTTTCCAGTCAACTTTGATCTTCAAAAATTTAAATATAATGTCAATCGTTATCTTCTGTTTTCTTAATTCCTGTTCTTTTTTTGTTCTCTCTCTCCTTAATAATGTTTTTCTTTTACTTCGCAATCAGTAACCGATTGTGATTTGTGGCTTTATTGCCTTGCTTAGGATGAAATTATTAAACACACACACGCATATCAGAATGCCACAAATTATAGTAATGTTGATTTAAAGAGTCAAATACATGGAAACATGACTGACCAATGAAAATCAAATAACTCAAAAATACAAGAATTTCTTTTTTTATACATATCTCACTCTCTGATGAAGCTTTAATAAAAGTGAAACATGTTTGATTGATAAACGTTTTCTATCTGTTCTTTATCTTATCATATATATATATATATATATATATATATATATATATATATATAAACATAAAGTTAAATAAAATAATATTTCTGCATAGAAGAAACATATAAAGTAAAAAAACAAAACATTAAACCCCACCTTTCTGTTATCATATTTATATTCATATTGTATGTATAACACCTTCTTATTTACATTTAATATTATATATTAGTATTATATAGTAGTATTATATAGTAGTATTATATAGTTATAATATTAGTCTACCATAAATGTCAACATCAAAGGAGGTTATACAATATATTAATATAGAAAATATTTTGTTAGTTATTTTGAGGAGGAATTGTTGTGGGGGAGTTTGATTTTATATTCAACATCAAATACAGTAGTTTTCTATATTTCCAAATACTGATTTCATATACAAATGCAGTTTTATTTACTGATGTTTTAAGTTAACTACTGTCTGGTCTATTTGTTACTTGATCCTCCTATATATCAGTAAAATGCTAGGCCATCTCACATGTGGAAGTGACTTGAGGTAATGGAAATGTGGTTGTATAGAAGGATACTGAGAATACTATGGACTGAACATGTGAGTAATGAGGAACTTTTAGAGAAATTGGAAAAAAAAAGACACTTATACTTAGAGTCAGAAAGAAACAACTGAACTTTCTAGTGCACATAATGAGGAAAAAGAGTTTAGAGAATTTGACACTCACAGTATATACTGAAGGCAAAAAGGGAAAGGGAAAGCAGTGAGTAACCTACCTAATGAGAATGGATTGGCAGAATAGGGATTAGGAAAGATAGTTTAAAAGTTAAACCTTACTAAGAGCTACAAAGGATAAGAAGTTGTGGAGAGCCATGATTGCCAGTGTGCTGAAGGAATATTTCACATAGAAGTAGACTATCTGATTTGGTGTGAACATTAAAAAAATAAAAACAAACTCATTATCTGAAATGTCACAGGTGAGAGGATTATAGAAATCTGCTTTTATTCTTTTTACCTTGTTATTAAATATATTGTCATTGACCTTTGATGAAATTTAAATACCTAGAAATTCCATACTTATTTTTCAGAATCTTATTCTCTTTATTTATAAAAGAAAATATTTTGTAAATAATTCCAACTTTCTACAAACATGAATTGGTTGTTTATAATTTTGGAAATTTAATGATTGGTTCAAAATATTTACAAGAATGGTTTACATTATTTTAACAAGATGAAATACAATACCAAGAGATAATATGGTGTGGGTGGAGAATGGGAGTAAGTATGAGAAATGATTGATCTAGTGATGTACAATTAATGCATTGTAAGAGTAATTCAATCTTATTATTTTCTTAACTTATTTTTCAGTTTTAATTAACCCTATTTAATTACACTCTCTGTACAACATATCCAAAGATTATAAGAATGCATATGCAGAGTTTTATTATCCTTATGTAACCATAACTAAGTTTTAATATATTTCAAATATAAGTCTATTTAATGATATTTTAATGACATATCCTAATTTAAATTTAAACAAAATTAATTCCTGAGTAAAATGAACATTTTAATTATTCAGTTCCTTTACTCCTACATTTCTTAGATTGCAGTCTTATTTGTTCAAGCCTTTCATATGAGGCACTCAGATAATTTTGTCTATTAAATGATCATTTTGCCTCAACTTAGTCTTGAAATGTGCTTTGTAATTCTATTGCTATTCTTTTTCTTTCAAGAGATATTTCTATTTCACTGTTACATTAAACACATAAAATTTTTAACGTGAAAAGGAATTGAGCAAAAAGCAATTTATATAATACCAGGAGTAATCATTGCATCATAGATACCAAATGACTGAAAAATATAAAGGGAACAGATTAATTAAATGGGGCATTTGCGTCTATTGTACTTGTAAATTCTTTACTTCAACATTATTATTTCAAAACTTTTGTTTCATTGCATCTCACTATTAAAACTTTCCAACAATTGTGGTTATTTTTGATGGCATGGGTACACGAATAATAATAATAATAACAATAATAACATTTCACAGTGGAATAATGGATTGTGGCTCAGATTGCATAATCAGAGATCCAAGTTTAAATTCCAGTTGAGTTCATTTTATTGATAGTTCCTTTAATGTTGTTGTTCATTTTGTTTACTATGGTTGTTCATTCAATGTCTATGAATGTTATTCTTATTGATAACAAAACTATTTCCATAATCTGTTCTATCTGTTTCCAAAGCTATTAACTTGTACTGTCTAACACCAATATTAATATCAGATCCTTCTATGATTTTAGTTTCTTGGAGGCAATATTCATCAATGACTTTCTTAATTTTTCCCAAGTTGTCTAACATTAAATGTCCCGATGATAAAATGTTTATATGCAATTGGAGGCTTTTATAAAGTTTTAAACAAGAAGTTGACAACTTTAAATCATTGACAACTGGAGAAGTCATTACATTCTCTGCCAATAACAAAATATACAGCACAAAAAAAGTAATCTTCTGACAGTCTTAATTTTCATTGGTATTAATTTTTGTAAGTATTTAAAAAAAATTAAAATTAAAAACTAAAGTGTTGAAATTTTTAATATAAAGTAGAAGAATTTCAAATCAAAATTGGATCATTGCAATGAGCTTAACATAGAATTTGGTTTTTGGTGATTAGCCTGTAACATTTCAAAACTTAAACATTATCATATATCTTATGGAAAATTAAGCATTATCATATATATATATATATATATATATATATATATATATATATATATATATATAAAATACCAAATCTGCAGGTGGTAGGGATTATTCCAAGGAGGTTTTTTTAATATAAAAATATTAAAAAGTTAAATCCATGACGAGAGTTCAATGTATAAAGTTACATACAGAGCAATATATATATATATATATATATATATATATATATATATATAAATACAGGGTTGGTATAGATGGAATAAAATTCCAATCACTTGACAAGACATCAGAAGTGTTGAAACAAAATTACTATTTTTGTAGTGATTTTATAACATACTTATGTTATAATTTTTGAATATATATATATATATATATATATATATATATATATATAAAAGAAATCTATGACAAAGTGGAAAATGTTTTAACATAGTGCATTTTATCCTTTAGGACTTTATCAGACTAAAGTGATGTTACCACTGATGTCATTATACACATGAAGGAGAGGAAATGCTAAAAGTTTTAGTTTTTTTTTTTAAATATATGTTTTGGGTATATAGTTTAGCCAATTTAATTTAGTTTGTTTTTATCATTTTTGTTATCAAATATCTTGCATTGTGACAATAGAAGATCTGCCAATAAAGTTGAAATGTAATAATCTAGATGTAAATTTACTGTGGCTAATCTATCAATACATACATACATATATATATATATATATATATATATATATATATATATATATATATATAAAAGTGAACTTAGAGGCGACAGTCTGTTTCATGCTAGATACAATCGGTGACCTGATGATTACATCTAGCATGAAACAGACTGTCGCCTCTAAGTGTTGACTTCTATGTTCACTTTTATATTTACACACTCTCTATCTCTGATATTGAGCACTTTATCCCATAAATATAGCACGTCTTAAGACTATATTTCTTTATACATATATATATATATATATATATTAAACAATTTAAATAAAAAATGAAAATAAAGTAAATAACCAGAATATTTATATTACAATAAATATTATAAGTTATAGTCAAGAGAAAAAACAGTCAGACTATGTTGTTATTATGATGATAATAGTGGTTTTAAGCTTGTATTATCATAAATCATATTTTAAAAATACATGATTTTACAGAATATACACTGGCATGATAAAAGTCATAGAATGAGTGCTAATTATCATGTAGGACCCCTGATAATCTAGCAGCTTGATTTGGCATCAATTCCACAAGAGTTTGAAGGACCTATGAAGACATGCTGAGTCTTGCTTGCCTGTTACTACATACAATAATAACTAGACACTTTTAGTTATGATCATTAAGGACCTTTGGTTAGATCCATGTCTTTCATCAAATATTTCTTAGTATACAGTGTGCGATGAGTAAATTGTTGCCATTTTATATTTTTAATTTTGTGCATGCGTGTTGTTTGTTTTTTATTTTATTGACTACACAATATAGTAGGGTGAGTTGGGCACTTTCTGTGAGAAAAAGAGCACCATGACGCAATTCACTCTGCCAGAAATTTGGAAATGGCATGCTGTTCTGCTTGGTATTCGAAATGGAAGCTCCAGTATGAATATTTCAGAGTGTTTGGGTGTCAATCTGAAGACAGTGCAAAAGATTTTGAAAGAGTTTAATAAGTCTAATGGTTATCAAAAAGATACAGCAGCTTGGAAAACTCACTCCAATCATTCTGATAAGAACAGAACACCCAAATTTGTTGGTGATGGTCTCAAACTAAACATGGAGGCCTACATCAAGTGCCTTGAGCAGGTATTCCTGCCATGGGTCAAGAAGATGGCTGCTGAAAGACACTGTGTCTGGCAACAGGACTATACACAATGCCACACAAACAGGAGAACTCACTCATGGCCGTCAGACAATTTCTCCAACCACATCATCTCTTACATCTGGCCACCTAACTCCCCAAACTGCAACGCCTTTGATTATTATGAGTGGGGCATATTTGAGTGAGAGACTAACAAAAAGCCTTCTAACACCAGAAATGAACTGAAGGCAAGGATTATATCAGCATTCACCAACTTAAACAAGGAGATCATCCAGAAGAAATGCAGGAGATTCCAAAGTCTTCTGGAAGTCATGGTTGAAACCAATGATGATTATATTGAATAAATTTAATTTTAGTAAGTATATCTGTTAAAATAAGATGTCAGTTTTATTTTCATTTTTGAATAATTTAGATGACAATTTATCTATCGTACCCCGTATATATGACACTGTATGTTCAGGAATGTCAAATGGAATGTCCCATCTCTTTGGAACTCACTATCCTACCCTGTCCAAACTCTGATGATTCATAAACCCTTGCTATGAACAGCTTTGCCAGTGTTCACCCTGACCCACTAGATGTCAGACCACAATTTATATATATACTAGCAGTAGAGCCCAGCATTGCCCAGGGATGTAACAGTAAGAGATAGATCAAGTATCAACCATCATAAAGACTGAAAAATAAAACTGACAAAGATTATTGTTTAAGGTTGACAGACACGCATGTCTTAATTAGTTTTTTTTTTTTTTTTTTTTTTTTTTTTTTTATGAATTGGTCAAACCCAAACTCAAATAAAAACATTGTTTTCAATCGTTATGAGTCTACCGATTGAATAGAATTTTATTATAAACAATTGTTTTGTAAATGGAATTTTTAAAGCATTCTGAAATAAAGAAAAAAGTGTGCAAGACAATAAGAAACACTACCTGGCAAAAAAAAAGTGAAGTTTTGTTGAAATCGGCTGAAAAATGTAGGAAATCCGATCCCATATATAAATGAACACACACACACACACAAACAAACAACCTGGGTTTTATAATAAGTATAACTCGATATGAGTTGTCTCCCTTTCATTCCACAAAAGCGATGTCTCTTAATCGTGTTTTCAAATTGATTTTGTGCAAAAACAATTGTGTTTTTCCAATTTTTGGCGCTGTCAGAACCACCACAAGTCCTGTGAAGTTTTGTTGAAATCGGTTGAAAAATGTAGAAAATCCGATCCAATATATAAATGTACAGACACACACACACAACCTGGGTTTTATAATAAGTATGATGATATTCTACATTCTTAGTTCTTGCAGTTCAAATTTCCACAGTTAGGACCCACTATGTCATATACAAAAGAGCATTTACTTATATTTGGGGAGAATGCTTTTTATGTTCTATATTTGACTTGCTGGATATGCATCTGGTACCTCCTGCATATGTGGATATGATTTAAGCTAGTGTTGCTTATCTGTTATTACTGACATTTAGACCGACATTTCTGGTCACAATCATTAAAGACTGGTGATCAGCTAATATGCAGTCCACAATGAATGACATACTACCTTCCATAAAATGTTTCCAGTACACATATCACACTGAAGATCATGTTATATAAAATGTCTCGAAATTTCAGATATGTAATATTCTGTCTATATGACATCCCATATCATGCCCCATTTGAACTCTGATAATTCATGTCCCCTTGCCATGAACAGCTAGTGTTCACATTGACTCATCAAATGTCAGAACACGATCGTTATCAGTCCATGATGTTAAAGTATGGTAGTGCCACCTACCCTTACCTTTACATACTATGACTTTTAGCACATTAGTGTATTTTAATATACTAATAATGATCAATTTCTTATTTTATCATCTACTAAATCCAATATAATTTCTTTGAAAGTGTATTTTCAATGATCATGCTACATAAAAAACTTCAGTTTAGTGCAAAGGCAAAGAAAGTGTTTCTACCATTTAATCATTTTAAAATAACAAGATAAGAGGTTTTCACATACATCAAAACATGCATGGATGCACACACACATACACACAAACACACACACATATACACTTGCCCAAACATGCATGGATACACACACACATACACACAAACACACTTGCCCAAACATGCATGGATACACACACACATATACACTCACCCCAAAATTCACACATACATGCACTCATATGCACCCACACAAACATGCAGATCATGCACACACATATAGACACACACATGTACACAATTACCCAAAAATGCACAATCATGTACACCCACCCAAACATGCATAGACACAGACATACACGCACACACATGAACATCTACACAAACATGCACTGACACACACACATACACATACTCATGTTCAGCCACCCAAACTTTCACACACATATACTCCCATCCAAATATGTACAAACACTGACACAGATCACACACATGTACACTCACCCAAATATTCACAGATACACACATACACGTACACTCACCCAAACACACACACACTCATGTACACCCACCCAAACATGCACAGTTCACACACACACACACACACATG
The DNA here is from genome assembly GCA_963932145.1 of Acanthosepion lycidas. Classification (NCBI taxonomy): domain Eukaryota; kingdom Metazoa; phylum Mollusca; class Cephalopoda; order Sepiida; family Sepiidae; genus Acanthosepion; species Acanthosepion lycidas. The sequence goes on along the minus strand of OZ010616.1, from coordinate 10,903,542 downwards.
TACACTCAGCCAAACATGCACAAACACACACTAACCCACCCAAACATGCATGGACACACATACACACACTCATGTACACCCACCCAAACAAACATTTGTACACACTTATATACACTCACCCAAACATGCACGGATACACATGATTCTTATTAGATCAAATGTACAAGAATTAAAACAAAAACCAAAGCCTAAGAAAGACTAAAAAATACACCATCTGAAAGAGAGTGACAAAAACGAGAATGAAGATTCTAATCTGAATAACTTGTAGAATGATGAAAGTGATCCATCTCAGAAGTTTGGATAATATGAGGAAGACCAAAGAAAGCACCCACTAAAATGTAATGATAAAAACAATAAAGATGAGGATATTTGTTTGAATAATTTGTAAAATAATGAGAATAACTCATCTCTAAATTTAGACAATATGAGGAAGGCTAAATAATACATCAGCCAAAATATACTTATAAAACAATATTGATGAGGGTACTCATCTGAATAACAAAAAAAATGACATGACTCATCTCAGAATTTTAGATAATATGAGGAAGACCCACCAAAATGAAATTATGAAAACAATAAAGATGAGGATACTTGTTTGAATAATTTGTAAAATAATGAGAATAACTTGTCTCTAAATTTTTAATAAAATTTATTTATATCTTTGTACAGTGATAGAATTAGTTAAACATTTTTTTCATTGAGACAGAATTACTGTTCATTATTAATCTACAGCAATTACTAAAAATAATAAACATCTACTCATTAAAAATTATAATTAAAAAAATTTAAAATTATTATTAAAGAAAAATACTGTAAGTATGTCAGATGAACCACATATAATCACACACTGAATAAATGTAAATACATCCAGAAGTTTCTGCATATATATGTGTCTGTGTGCATATATGTATTTGTGTGTGCATAAGATACACAAAGTTTTCTTTTTTCTGAAAGTGAAGACCAACTTTTGACATGATTGACAGCTTCATTTTCTATTGCTGAAAAATCTATTTTTTATTTACTGTATATCACAATTTATTAAAATAAAATTATGTTGAGTTGCATTCATAAGTTTTTGGGTTGCAGTGGTAAGTGAACATACTATAACAAGAAGTATATAAGAAGGAGAATGGGATGAGAGGTTTGTAATGTAACAAGTTTATTCAGCAACTGATTATACAGTAGAAAAATAAAGGAAGTATAAAATTGTATGTTTTTTTTTCTAGAGAGTTCTTTAGAAAGCAAGATAAATATATCCACAGTTTACTCTAACAGTTTTAAATGTCTAACATAGATAACCAATCCCAGGGGAATCATTTTAGAATTGTCAAATATAGATGACCAATAACAGGCAAAAGATTTTTTGAGTCACTAAAATAGGAGATCAATCTCAGGGAAATGATTTTCCAATTGTCTGACAAAAATGACTAATCTCAAGCAAATACATTTTGAAGTGACTATCATAGATGACTAATGTCATGCAAATGATTTTCAAAATCTCTCATATAGATGACCAATCATGGGCAAATGATTTTCTGAAAGTCTACTGTAGATGACTGAACTCAGGCAAATAATTTTGTATGTGTCTAACATAGGTGATCAATCACATGTAAATAATTCTCAGTATTTATTTGCATATTTTAAGTTTATTACCTATTTTCTGCATGATATTGTTTGGCTTATTCTCAAGCAATATCTTGGTTCCTCATTGTCAGCTTCAATTTTGATCATGGATCATATGTACAAGATTTGGGTTAAGTTTAAGTCCCAGTGGGCATTTAAGGCATGGGCCACCCTGAGGGAACATCTGTTCATCACAATTAGTAATATCTGGGCCTGGAAGAAGGTATGATCATAATCTGAAAAGCAGAAATTTAAGCCATGTCTTTCAGATCTAAGTGAAAGAAAATTATGGAAACTAGGGAACTAAGAAATCATTAACTTTATTTTTATAAAAGGGTAAAATTTGAAAATGATGGAAGATATTATTTAAGTGAGTCAAAGGAAATGGTATTTTTTATGTATGAGTCTAATAATCTGTTTTAATAAAAGATGCTATTAAAAAAAGTTAAAACGACAATTTGTTACAAATCCAATTTGTTTTCATAATTTCATTCTATATTTTTTATTTTTTGCATTCTTCATTTTCTTTATATATTTCTCATTTTCACTCTTTTTCTTTCTTTTCCTTTTATCTTCTTGTTCATTTCCTTACTCTCATTTCTTTAATTTAATCTTGTTTCTTTCTTTCCCTTTCATTTTCTTTTTCTCTCATTTGCTATTTCAACTTTTTTTCACTTTTTCTTTCATTCTTTCTTTCCACTCTATTTTCTTTTTCTGTCACTCTTTTTCTCTTTCATTTTTTCTTATTGTCACTCTTTTTTCTTTCCATTTCTTTTTCTATCACTCTCTTTCACACTCTCTCTTAAGTTATACCACTTTTTTCTTTTTTTTTACATTCATTTTTCTCTTTTATGTTCTCTCTCTTTCTTTATCTCTCTCTCTCTCTTTCTTCTATATTGGCCCTTTCTCATACACAGTCTACACTTTCACACTCTCTCTCTCTCTCTCTTTATTTTACCATTTAACTCTTTCACTATCTTTTTCTTGCATCTCCTCATGTTTTCTTTTTTCCCTTTTCCTTATTTTCCCTATCACCATTTTTTTCATTTTTCTTTCCTATTTCTTTTTCATTTCTAATTTCCTTTTTTTTAACTCTCTCTTTTTGCCTTCTACTTTTTCAGTCTCACTTTTCCATGATTTTCGATTATTCTACAAAAGATGAAAATTAAGTAAATATCTGATTTACCCACAGTTTTTAGGCTTTTCTCTAATTTTGCTTTTTTGTGATAATAATATTGCCAAAGCTGATATTCATCATGATTTTCTGAGTCAATTGTTTGTAATGTTAACTGATTAAAAGAAGTCAGCTTTATTAATTACTCTCATTGAAAAAAAAGTTTTAAAAAATAATTTTCTTTATTTTGTTATACAGAGTAATAATTATATCAGACATTTTAACAGAAGAGTTCCATCAAAAGAATGAAAATTTCTTTAGTTAGGGAAGAAAAAATATGCCTAACATCTGCCTCATTGTAACAATGCATATCTTCTTTAAGTTTCCAAAACTGGAGATCATCAGAAAAGGAAAAAATAGAAGGAAAAAATGGAGGAGGAGAAAAAAAAATTGTTTTGAATAGTTGCTTGTGTGAATTTTCTTTAAATTACTCTTGTTAAATGCTTTATTCTAAATAAGCTCGAAGATTCTTCAAACTGTCAATAAAGCATTTTAAAATGGAAACATTCTCCCATTTAAAGAAATAATTTAACCACTATTTCACAAAAGGAACAATAATCCTTCAAAACTGAATTTTCCCTGCTATCAAAACTTGAACATTGTATAAAAAATTAAAGAATCCCAGAATTCTCCAGGGTTGTTTTTTTTTTTACTCTCTTTATTTCCAGAATAAAAATTTGAAAAATTAAATGCTTAGACACAGTAGGGTGTGATGAATTATTTGTCACAGAATCTGCATTTTGGATTAACACAATTTTTCATTATGTGTGCTAGTTAGCAAGCATTGGTCCAGTGCAGCAAGAGTAAAACCTTTGGTTTCAGCTTTTAACCCTGCACTGCGTAGACACTGATGGGTCCTGGATTTGTCTACATCAGCTAGTTTGGTACAGGTAGAGGATTGACCATGAAGAGACTTATTTTGCCATCATTTCAGCATTTGGTCCATTGCATTTCCTTTTGCTTCTCCTTTTCCTTTTTCTTCTTCTTCTTACTATTATTATTTTTAATTTCTCTCTTGTCCAGTTTAAGAAGTGCCCAGAATGTTCCACATTAAAAACTACCAAATTGTTTATTCCTTTAATGTTCCCAGCAATTGGAGATTAAGTGACAGCAAGTCTCCTCAATATTTCAACACTCTTCTAAGTATTCTAGTTGTTTTCAATAATGCCATTGTCAGGATGGTTTCGACAATTCCTCAAATTTCCAGTTCTTGTCTTTACTAGGCAGTTCAAGACCATTCCAAGCTCTCTCGTAATGACCCTATTATTATTTCTTCATTCATGAAAGATTCCCAAAAATAGTAAATGGTTGCTTATATTGGAGATTAAGTGACAGCAAGTCTCCTCAATATTTCAACACTCTTCTCAGTATTCTAGTTGATTTCAGTAATGCCATTGTCTGGATGGTTCCAACAATTCTTCAAATTTGCAATTCTAGTCTTTACTAGGCACTTCAAGACCATTCCAAGCACTCTCTTAATGACCCCATTATTGCTCATTCATTGATTAAAAGTTCCTACCAATAGTAACTGGTGGTTTACATTGGAGATTAAGTGACAGCAAGTCTCATCAATATTCCAACACTTTTCTCGGTATTCTAGCTGTTTTCAGTAATGCCAGTATCTAAATAGTGCCTCTAATTTCTACTTCTTATCTTTTTACTGGGCTCTTCAGGATCATTTCCATCACTCGAATAATGACTGCATTATTATTTTTATTATTATTATTATTATTATTATTATCTCCTCTTTTTCTTCTAACTTTTTCTTTTCAACTGTAGATCTTGCATCATGGTTTTCTTCATGTGATCCAACTTTAAACTGATAGCATCTTTCACAGAATATTTACAGAACCAAGTAATGCAAATTTCTGAAACGATGTGATTTAGGATTTTTCCCAATTTACTTAATATCAGTCTAAATTTGGTGGTACTGACCCCAACACCCCAATGATAACTGGGACAATAGTGTTGTGAACAACCCACATTCTAGCCACTTCAATCTGGAAGACAGTGTACTCTTTAAGTTTTTAATTTCTTTGGCTTTAATATTATGGTTACTAGGAACAACCACATCAATGAGGAGACATTTTCTTTTCTTGTTTTTTTTTTAACAATGGTGACAAATGTCTGTTTGGATGTTGGAATCCATAAGATTTTGATTTGGTCATTTTCAGTCACGTTTTCTGATTTGTGGCACTACGATTTCTGTTTGACCCCAAGTTCATAATTCCTACATAAACACCAAAGCAGGTGGGAGGCCACTTTATCATTGTAGTACTTGTATTCTTTCTTCACAAGGTCTAATGATGTGGGTTACATTTCCAACCTTTATGCCACACACTGCACTTGTCCAAATCTAATGATTGATAGATGTTCTTCCAGACAAAATTTGTATCCAGGATTTGGTCCTGGGTGACTACCAGTAGGTTTTTGGTTTGCCTTTCAACAACCAATCTCATGAATCTTTTGTTTCACTGCCTTTGGTATGGTATTCCTCCTTAAATTGTCCATGAAGTGGTCATAGCTTCTCTGCTTTTAATTTCTCTTTCACTACACTCCTCATGTATTCTTCTTTGTTCTTGATGATTTCTTTTACAAGGTTTTTGGATTTCACTTTGTATTTTAGGAGTGTTTCTTCATTGTTTACCAGGTACCAGTCCAATGATCTTATGTTCACTCACTACAAACTCATCAGTGCTAATAGGTGTGGAGTGGAGTGTATAATTTTATCACATTTAACTTTTGGTGCAAAGCACCATTCTCAAAAAGCAGTGTTTGGGTTTTTCTGTCCAGAGTTTGTAACTCCTTTGTCCATACAACTACTACTCAACTATGGTTTACCACAGATACAGCCCAGGTATTAACAGCAGTTATAAGATTACAGGCATTCAACTTAAACTTCAGGAGAAGCCATAACATTTTCATGTAATATTATTATTATTATTATTATTATTATTATTATCATTTTTATTTTCTTTGCTTTCTGGCATTTACACATTTCTTTCCGGGTCCCACCCAGGGACCTAAGGTTAGAAATGGCATCATGACACTTTTCACTGACAAAAAAAAAAAAAATAAATAAAATAAAATAATTACATAGATAGAGCCCTTCGTAAAGTGTGGGTTGTACTTGTCAGAACAATTTTTTGTATCTCCTTGAGGCATGGGCTTCCAGGAATCCCTGCAATTAGTCTACTGCAATCTTTTCCAACCAGTCCTAGGGCTCCAACTACAACAGGGATTGTTGATGTTCCCATATGCCACATTTTTGAGACCTCTATTTCAAGGTCCTTGTATTTTGACAGCTTTTTGAATATCTTCAAAGATACATTGCAGTCAGCAGGGACTGCCATATCAATAAGGAGGCACCGTTTTTGTTTGTGGTCTTTAATAACAATATCTGGGCGGTTGGCCTTGATTGTTCTGTCAGTGTGAATTGTGTAGTCCCATAGAATTGTAACAGGTCCTATCTCCGTAACTGGGTCTGGGTGGTGTTGGTACCAGTTTCTTTCAGTTTCCTTCCCGTAGAAGTTGCAGATTTTCCAGTGCAGATATTGGCCCACTCTGTCATGTCGGGTTTTATATTCTGTGGGTGCCAACATCGTGCAACCTGATACAAGATGATCAATCGTTTCTGGATATTTATCACAGAATCTGCATTTTGGGCTGACACAATATTTTAGTATATGTGCTTGATAATTCCTAGTTAGCAAGCATTGGTCCTGCGCAGCAAGGATAAAACCTTCAGTTTCCACTTTCAACCCTGCACTGCGTAGCCACTGATGGGTACGGGTTTTGTCTACATCAGCTTGTTTGATATGGGCAGGGTATTGGCCATGAAGCGGTTTATCTTGCCATCGCTTCTGTATCTGGTCGGTTGCATTCGTCTTTGCTGTCTTTTTCAAGTATTTTGCAGTTTCAGCTGGTGTATTGTGCTGTAGTTGCATCTCTACGCCCATTTGAAGCTCCAGTTTGAATTTGTTGGCTTCTTTCATTACGGAGTAAAGACGCTTACTACTTTCATGTTCCTTGACGCATACCATCATCCAGTCTTCTGTAGTTTCCAAGTATTTTTGGAGGCCAATTGTTGTAGTTTTGTAGGACAGTTCTAGTTGAACTAATCCTCTGCCTCCTTCGGATCTGGCACATACAGACGATCAACATCAGCTTTGGGATGATGCATGCGATAGCAAGTGAGAAGCTTTCTTGTTTTGGCGTCCATTCGCTTAATTTCAGCTATGGTCCAGTTAAGGACATTAAAGCTGTAATGCACCACTGGGACAGCCAATGTGTTTATAGCTGATATTCTATTTTTTGAGTTTAGTTCAGTATTTAGTATCAGACGTACACGCCTGTAGTACTCTTTTCTTATTTTTTCTTTCATTTGGGGGTGTTGTATGCCATCTCCTTCGCTAATTTTTTTTTTCTTTCATTTGGGGGTGTTGTATGCCATCTCCTTCGCTAATTTTATTATTATTTATTATTATTATTATCATTATTATTATTATTATTATTATTATTATTATTATTATTATTATCCTTTGATTTCTGTTGTATACTCATTTTTTTATGAGTCCCAACCAGAGACATAAGGTCAGAAATGTCATCATGACATTTTTGACTGAGCATTTTCATTAAAAAAAAAATTAGTGGCAATGTAAGACCATACACATAGATAAAGATAGATTTATAAGGTGTAAGCTGTATTTGTGAATACAGTTTTTCATATTTCTTTAAGTGATGGACTACCAAGAATCACTTCAATGAGTCTATCAGAACCTTTTCCAATCAATATGAGGGCTCCAACTACAACTGGAATTCAATTACATTATCACATTGCATGGCAAAGTTTCAGAGCAGCTTTATACTCTCATTTCTCACTACTGCAGACAACTTTACCACTTTTATGCTTTCTTCAATTTATGTTTACCATATGTGCAATATTGCCATATCTCTGTTTGCACCCTTATTGTACCAACAGATTACATTCACTTGCTATGTAACCTACAGTCTCTTTTGCTTTCAAACACATACTACAAAAGCACTGCTTTGTCAATGTGATATTGGACATAGTTGGTTCTTAATGTTAGTGCAAGATTCTCTTCCTTCCTTCATGTCTTCTTTCTTCAACCACATACGTTTCTCTTTTTATCAATCTTCTCATATTCTACTCCTTATACATTAATTTATCTTTCCAAGCTCCAATTTTACATTTTAGATTTCTTCTTCTTCTACTTCTTATTCTTCTTCTTCTTCTTCTTCTTCTTCTTATTATTATTATTATTATTATTATTATTAAGATCTTCAAAAAGCTATCAAAATACAAGGACCTTGAAATCGAAATCTCAAAAATGTGGCACATGGGAACATCAACAATCCCTGCTGTAATTGGAGCCCTCAGATTGGTTGGGAAATATTCCAGTAAATTGAAGGGATTCCTGGAAGCCCATGCTTTAAAGAAATACAAAAAATTGTTCTCATGGGTACAGCCCACACCTTACGAAGGGCTTTATCTATGTGAAATAATTTCTTTTTTTTTTTTTTTTTTTTTTTTTTTTTTGTCAGTCGGAAATGTCTTGGTGCCATTTCTAACTATAGGTCTCTGGGCAGGACCCGGAACAAAATGTGTACACACCAAAAACCAAAGGAAATAATAATAATAATAATGATGAGGATGATGACAATGACGATGATGACATTATTATTATTATTATTTTTATTTTCTTTGCTTTCTGGCGTTTACACATTTCTTTCCGGGTCCCACCCAGGGACCTAAGGTTAGAAATGGCATCATGACACTTTTCACTGACAAAAAAAAAAAAAAAAATTACATAGATAGAGCCCTTCGTAAAGTGTGGGCTGTACTTGTCAGAACAATTTTTTGTATCTCCTTGAGGCATGGGCTTCCAGGAATCCCTGCAATTAGTCTACTGCAATCTTTTCCAACCAGTCCTAGGGCTCCAACTACAACAGGGATTGTTGATGTTCCCATATGCCACATTTTCGAGACCTCTATTTCAAGGTCCTTGTATTTTGACAGCTTTTTGAATATCTTCAAAGATACATTGCAGTCAGCAGGGACTGCCATATCAATAAGGAGGCACCGTTTTTGTTTGTGGTCTTTAATAACAATATCTGGGCGGTTGGCCTTGATTGTTCTGTCAGTGTGAATTGTGTAGTCCCATAGAATTGTAACAGGTCCTATCTCCGTAACTGGGTCTGGGTGGTGTTGGTACCAGTTTCTTTCAGTTTCCTTCCCGTAGAAGTTGCAGATTTTCCAGTGCAGATATTGGCCCACTCTGTCATGTCGGGTTTTATATTCAGTGGGTGCCAACATCGTGCAACCTGATACAAGATGATCAATCGTTTCTGGATATTTATCACAGAATCTGCATTTTGGGCTGACACAGTATTTTAGTATATGTGCTTGATAATTCCTAGTTAGCAAGCATTGGTCCTGCGCAGCAAGGATAAAACCTTCAGTTTCCACTTTCAACCCTGCACTGCGTAGCCACTGATGGGTACGGGTTTTGTCTACATCAGCTTGGTTGATACGGGCAGAGTATTGGCCATGAAGCGGTTTATCTTGCCATCGCTTCTGTATCTGGTCGGTTGCATTCGTCTTTGCTGTCTTTTTCAAGTATTTTGCAGTTTCAGCCGGTGTATTGTGCTGTAATTGCATCTCTACGCCCATTTGAAGCTCCAGTTTGAATTTGTTGGCTTCTTTCATTACGGAGTAAAGACGCTTACTACTTTCATGTTCCTTGACGCATACCATCATCCAGTCTTCTGTAGTTTCCAAGTATTTTTGGAGGCCAATTGTTGTAGTTTTGTAGGACAGTTCTAGTTGAACTAATCCTCTGCCTCCTTCGGATCTGGGCACATACAGACGATCAACATCAGCTTTGGGATGATGCATGCGATAGCAAGTGAGAAGCTTTCTCGTTTTGGCGTCCATTCGCTTAATTTCAGCTATGGTACAGTTAAGGACATTAAAGCTGTAATGCACCACTGGGACAGCCAATGTGTTTATAGCTGATATTCTATTTTTTGAGTTTAGTTCAGTATTTAGTATCAGACGTACATGCCTGTAGTATTCTTTTCTTATTTTTTCTTTCATTTGGGGGTGTTGTATGCTATCTCCTTCGCTAATTCCTAGGTACTTATAAGCTTCTTCATGCTCCAATTCCCTAATCTTTGTGACAAAATCTAAATCTATTGAGGGTGTTTCTGTAATTCTACCTTTCTTGAATGTTACTTTTGCACATTTATCTAATCCGAAGTCCATACCTATGTCGTCACTAAAGTATTTTACAATATTGAGGAGGCCTTCCAACTCATTGTCGTCTTTGGCAAAGAGTTTGAGATCATCCATGTATAGTAGGTGATTGAAAATTTTCTTATTTATTTTGTAACCATAGCTACTGTTGTTCAGTTCATGTGTAAGAGGGGTTAAGGATAAACAAAACAGAAGGGGTGACAGAGAGTCTCCTTGAAAAATTCCACGTCGGATATTCAGACGGTTGGATATAGCAGTGCCCCCGGTGTGCCTAAGGTATAGTTTTGTGTTCCACATCCCCATGCTGTGCTTAAGAAAGTTTAATACCACAGGGGAGACTTTGTACATTTCCAAAGCCTTAAGGATCCAAGAATGTGGAACACTATCAAAGGCTTTACGATAATCAATCCACGCTGCACTGAGATTTCTGCGTCGTCTCCTGCAATTTTCCAGGATCATTTTATTTATCAGAAGTTGATCTTTGCAGCCATATGAACCTCTACTGCATCCCTTCTGTTCCAGCGGGAGAATGCTGTTTGTTTCGAAGAAGGAGTAAGTACGGTTCGTCAGTACAGACGTGATCAACTTATACGTTGTGGAAAGACATGTTATCGGTCTATAATTTTTCGGGTCGTCTGTTTCAGTTGTTTTTGGTATGAGGTATGTAATACCTTCAGTAACCCATTCCGGGATTTTATTGGGATTATTAGTAACCCATTCCGGGATTTTATTGGGATTATTTTATTTATTATTATTATTATTATTATTATTATTATTATTATTTCTTCCAAGCAGTAGCAGCAAAAGGCTGTTACCTCTTTATCAACCTTGACATTTTCCAGCATAACAAATAACTGCAAGTTGAGACGTTATGAGCACTGTAGTAGTGAATAAATTAAAGGGTTTTATATAATTGTTTTATTATGGATATTTTGAAAGAAACTATCTGAAGCTCAGAGATGAAAAAGATAATGTTTAACGTTCATTCCTTGTGTATAATCAAAGAATGTCTAATTTTTATCGCAAATATTGCATTGTTGTTGGTTTACTTAATTTGATTAATTTGTAATTTTTTATAAATTTTTGAATAAAAATATTTCTTTTTAAATTTATTTCTTTATAAAATGGTAAATAATAAATCTTTATAAAATGGCAGATAATAAATCTTTATAAAAGGTAAATAATACATATTGCATTGTACTTGGTTCACACATTTTTAGAATCTTGTAAATAAACATTGCCGAGGGAGTCTAAAGTGTATACAGTAATAGCAGTGTCAAAAGAATAACTGTACTTTTGACACAATGTTTTTTTTATATGCACAATGATTAAACATTGCCAATAAAAGATTATCTGAGGTACAAAGACAAAGATAAAAAGATGAAAGATTATGTGAAAATCAAGATTATCTGAAGTACAAATATGAAAGATTACCTGAAGTACAAATATGAAAGATTATCTAAAGTACAAGGATAAAGATTATTTAAAGTACAAATATAATAGATTATCTGAAGTACAAATATGGAAGATTATCTAAAGTACAAGGATAAAGATTATTTAAAATACAAATATAATAGATTATCTGAAGTACAAATATGAAAGATTATCTAAAGTACAAGGATAAAGGTTATCTAAAGTACAAATATAATGGATTATCTGAAGTA
>OZ010616.1:10879302-10886802 GCA_963932145.1 Acanthosepion lycidas | reverse complement strand
AATTCTCTTGCTGCCACTTAATTTAAAGACAGTTTGATGTATGTAGGTCCTTACTTTCTATACAAACATTTATTTTTATTTCATGGGTGATTTTTGCAGGATTATACAATTAATTTCAATCATTCCCAAATTTATTTCCAAGTTATAAATATTGTTATCATACAAAAAAATTGGTCACAAAAAAAATCACCGAAGGCAATCACAGTAATGAAAATTTGGGAATCCTAAATTTTAGGAATCCAGATTTACATCTGGCCCTGGGATATTTTTTATTTTCTCATGAATTTGGCCTGATGCCAAAATGGTATGATATGTTGGGCTATGGCCTCTTGGAGTAAAGTTGAAAAAATGTGACATACTAACATTCGCATTTATTATACAGAGATGCACACACACACACACACACACACACACACACACACACACACACACACACACATATATAAAAGGTTAATGGTCAGAGTTGAATCAGACCAGGAAAGAGTAGTATAAAAAGTGTTCAATCCATGTGTGAAAAAAAATATAAATAAAAGTAAAAATAACATCTAGAGCTTTTAACTTTTAAAATCAAGAAGTCAATTAAAATAAACGACCTTGGTTTCGAAAAAAAAAAAAAAATATTGCCCAAAGAGATCCTCAGGTTGATAAACCAAGGTTGCATATTTCAATTGACCTCCTGATTTTTAAAGTTCCAAATGCGCAGACTGATAGACATAATATGCATTGTTTAATAAATAAGAATGGGGCTTCTATTTCAAACACGAAGTGTACACTGTAATAATGTTCTAAATTATGTTGAATTAACAATAAAATTCATTAATCCAGTAAAAATAGTCAATTATTAAATATAAATTCAATTGACCTACATTTGACTGACTTCATAGTATCGCAAACATACCAATCATCAGGGACAAAGGGTCAGATAAATCTATTGAATTTTTATCAGATATTATTATTCCTTTGAAGATAAGTTATTTGAACCTTTATTAAATTATTGATTATTCTTACTCCAGTTCTCTTTTAAACATTTTCTTAACAAAAATTCTGCTCACCTTGAAATACATTAAATCCTAGTATAGTATTTCCCTATTTTGATAGGTGTTATTGATTTTTATTTTATATATATATATATAGAGATAGATAGATAGAGAGTGAGAGAGAGAACGAGATAGATAGATTCTTTCTGTTGATGCTGATGTATAATTTCCTTATATCAAGCAAATTTCCTTCTTTTTTTAAATATCTGCAAACTTGACATACATAAAAATACTAGATTGGTAGCAAGGTCTCATCATTTTACAGTTGACCTAGTTAGATGTAACCGTAAGGTCTGTGCTAATAGTTTCTTTTCTCAGACTTCTCGCTTGTGGAACTTTCTTCCAGCTTCTTGATTCCCAGTCAACTTAGATCTTCAAAAACTTAAATGTAATGTCAATCATCTTCTGTTTTCTTAATTCCTGTTCTTTTATTGTTCTCACTCCTTAATAGAGTTATTTATTCTCATCTTCTCTTCCACTCAGTAATCTCTTGCATTTTAGTGGCTTTATTGCCTTGATTGGGTTGAAATGATAAAAAAATAAGTATTATTAAAACGATATACTAAATTATTATTAAAACTATATTAAACATAGCATACTAAAGTATTATTAAAACTATACTAAACATAGTATACTATTATTAAAAATATACTAAGCACAGTATGATAAAGTATTATTAAAAATATACTAAATATAGTATACTATTATTAAATGTATACTAAGCAAAGTATGATAAAGTATTATTAAAACTATACTAAACATAGTATACTATTAGGTTGATGCAAAAATAATGACATAATAATGTCATTTTTGGATGTATTTTTTAACGTCAAAAAACGACATTATTACGTCATTATTTTTGCACCAACCTAATATTGTTAAAAATATACTAAGCAATGTATGATAAAGTATTATTAAAAGTATACAAAACATAGTATGCTAAATTATCAATTTTTGTCCATTTTTTTATAATTTCGTATATATTACCTCAGTTATATAATATTCTTCTGCAGACTTGTGGGTGATGAATTATTTTCCACCCTACAACCCCTTTCTCACAAATAATACATCACATGCCTCTTACTGCTCTATCGCTATTTCCATGGTGAGTGTTCAGATGAATTACATAGTTCCACCAATCCTAACTTTCACGGCTAAGACTCGCCATGCCACTCACATTGTAGGGAATCACCATCATTCCCTTTTATATTCCAATGGTGAGATGTAAATTCTACTTGTGCAGATTCTTCCCATGAACCACTGCTTTGTGGAATAGACTCCCAAGGGGATACTTCCCCAGTGCTTCTTAATCTATAACTCTCTATCTCGAGTGACTCTCAGGTCTTGTACAAGATGAATACCATTGTAAAAGCATAAAAATAAATAAAAGGGACTTTTTCTTATCAGTTACACACTTTGTGAAAGATAATGGTAATATTAGCTGTTCCCTTATAAGGAAAAATTTGGCGTTCATTAACCAAGCAGCCAGTACTGTTTGGTTGAAATTTATAAAATCTTTCTCTCAAAACACTTTTTTAGGAAAACAAATTTTTCAACTCCTGTATCACTCTTTTCAGTAATGATAGGAATTTCCTACCAACCCTTCTATTTGAAATTGCATGGAACATTAACATCTTGATTATGTCATTATTTTCTCTTTGAGTTACATATGCTATCCATTTTATTAGTTGCTTTTGTTGGTATTCCTCAAGTGATGTGGTTTCTGTTATTTGGTAGAGTTCTTTGTTTGTGATTCTGTAGCACCAGTCCACAAGGTTCAAAGAAGGATTATCTTTGCCAAGACTCATCAGGCTTTACTTGCTCAGAGCTCTTTTTTCACCATTGATCTTAGGAAGTGGTTCTATACAGCTGACAGTTTAGATATTTCTGAATGGGTTTGGTGCCATGCTGTGCATGGCACCAAACCCATGAAAGTTTTGATCTTACAAGACTATTTGAATACATAGATCATGCTTTCAGTTTGATGATTTCATTTTGTAGCGATTTGTAATGTTGTGCAAATCTACCTCTGGCACAGCCTATTTTACATTCAATTTCCTTATCTCCTATACTAAATTTGTTATACCTGATTAATGTAATGGAATAACTAGTCACCCCCATGTATGATTACGCTATAGGTAGTAAGTACCTATAAAGTCAACTGTCTATGAGAGACTTGAAGAAGAGTGAGAGCAAGAAGACTCAAGCACATCCTACCCTCCAATTAGTGGTACTCACTACTAGATTTACCTGTGTGTATAACTTCACTGTATTTCATATTGTACTGGCTGTAAACCTTTCTTCTATTATCTACCTGGTGTTAAGTATTTATTCCCTTAGCATGTAATATAACACTAATCCATACACTAAGGCATTTGAAGTGTTTAGTATTTACTAATTTCATATTCTGTATTTTTATGATGGACTAGCAGTAGAGCCCGGCGTTGCCCGGGGAGATCAAGTATCAACCAACATAAAGACTGAAAAACAAAATTGACAAAGATTATTGTTTAAGGTTGACGGACACGCATGTCTTAATTAGTTTTTTTTTTTTTTTTTTACAAATTGGTCAAACCCAAACAAAAACATTGTTTTCAATCATTATGAGTCTACCAATTGAATAGAATTTTATTTTTATTATAAACAATTGTCTTGTAAATGGAATTTTTAAAGCATTCTGAATGTAAAAATAAAGAAAAAAGTGTGCAAAACAATAAGAAACACTACCTGGCAAAAAAAAGTGAAGTTTTGTTGAAATAGGTTGAAAAATGTAGGAAATCCGATCCCATATATAAATGAACACACACACACACACAAACAACCTGGGTTTTATAAGTATAACTCGATATGAGTTGTCCCCCTTTCATTCTCGCAATGCCTCTTAATCGTGTTTTCAAATTGATTTTGTGCAAAAACAATTGTGTTTTTCCAATTTTTGGCACTGTCAGAACCACCGTAAGGTAATTTTATGTAGTCCTGTGAAGTTTTGTTGAAATCGGTTGAAAAATGTAGGAAATCCGATCCAATATATAAACGTACACACACACACACACACACACACACACACACACACACACACACACACACACACACACACAACCTGGGTTTTATAATAAGTATGATTCTGGATATATAATATCATTGCTTTCAAGAAGGTTTTAAAATGGGTTGGCTGAAATGTTTTGTATTAACATCTTTAACAACACATACAAAGTTCAAAGTTTAACATATTAGTAACTTTTCTAAAAATTATACAAAATAAATTTCCCAATATCTACACAATTTTACATTTTTTTTAAATCATTAGTTCTTATCTTTTATGTCTATTGATAAATATTATCTATTGTTGTTATTTCTTTTAAAAAGACTATGTTTCACAGGAAAATCTGGGTTCAAATAAGATTCTTAGCTTTTTATACCTTTATAACTGATTACTGCTGTTACTGGCAAAAATGTTTAATAGCATATTAAGTTTCCTTTTGATAAAATGAGGCAATGTCAGGGGCAGACATTTTGAAGTGAATTTGCCAGTTTCTGTATCAGTTTTCCTCTTAATATGGTGGAAATTTTATACTTTATACAACTTGAGTTCTACTACTGGGTGCTGACAGGACATTAGCTTTCCTAATCTTAAAATAATATCTTAAAATATGGGTAACATTCTTTATGGCCTCAAAATTCTTGTTTATATAAAAATGTGGGTGTCATTCTAAAAGACCCTGAAATTTGTGTACATGTAGGTAAAATCATATTCTATGCTGAACAGCAAAATTAAAAAGATCCAATATTAAACCAAGGAAAATTAATAAATAATACAGAAAGTTTTATTTGCTAAATATTTTAAAGATTCAAGTGTAAATTCAGCAGTATATAAAAAAAGAAAAAAATATGTTAAGATTAATATTCTTATTTCTTTATTTTTTTTAATTATTATTTACAAGTAATGAATTTATATTAAGTTGTCCAAATTTATTAAAGAAAGTATTAGAATTCATGTATTTCCTTCATTTTATTTTTGTGGGATTTTGTCATAACACTCAGGTCATATTTTTTACTTTCCATAATTATTAAGCAAGAAAGTATAAATTACCTGAAAAAAATAAGATTAAAAATAAATTAGTCAACTATTGATAATATAAAAGTAATGCATTTGATAAAAGTTTTAATTTTGTAATCATGATTATATTTTTTCCAGAAATGATTAAATTTCTAAAATATCTGTTTCAAGATTTTTAAGATTCTTTCGTATGCTAGTTAAAGAACCAAAAAAAAAAAATTACACTTTGAAATTGTTGATAAAATTGTAAAAATATGTGTGTGTGTATATATATATATATATATATATATATATATATATATATATATATATATATATATATATATATATACCATTTTGAAGAAAAAATTTAAAATTGGAAGAAAAAATATACAGCTGAAAAAATTGTAAAAAAATTGTAAACAAAACTCAATTTATTCATTTATTTATTATTTGAAAATAAATAATAAATTTTTATTTTTTTTAAAATAAAACATTAAGAAATCAATTGACTGAAATCACCTGAAGATACTGAAAGATTGAAACAAAGGTAGTGGAATTGGCTGATCTCCTAATTTTTTATGCTTAAAAGGTCTACATGTTAAATTTTTATCTTTTTATATGTGTATTAAACACTTTCTTAATACAACTATTTCCTGGTTTAGTTCAACTCTGATCATTAATTTCTTCATACATATATATATATATATATATATATATATATATATATAATATCTGCCTACTCTTATTTTTTGAGCACACCTGTGTGTTAGAGCAGCTACCCATTCCCTGTTGCAGACACCTGCTTAGGTCCATTTATGTTTGTTCAGCACCCACAGAGTTAACCTGTGATTTATACTGTAACTCTACTGAGCAGACTTTAGTTTTGGTTTCTGAGAGGGAACACATAATCTGGCATGACAATAGTTTGAATAATGCTAGTATACTCAAACTCTCAATCACAATGACTTGTGATTTCATACTAGCACCAACCATCCACATCTTCTTAACAGTTTCAGCTACCAAATTTCACTCACGAGGCTTGGATCAACTTGTGACTTGTTTTTCAGCTATTAGGTTGGTGCAAAAATAATGTTGTTTTCTCACATAAACGACATTATTTTTGCACCAACCTAATACTTTCCAAATAGATAGATAGATAGATAGATAACAACCTTGCTACTTAGAATTCCTATGGTTAATTTGAAAGATTTTTTAACAGTAAATAAAATTTAAAATAAATAATTGAACAAATCAATGGGATTTGTACATAGGAAAATGTTAAATTATCATGATTTGATGAAGGAAAATAAGGAAAGTTATGATAAGTAAAATTATATATATCTAAAGAAAATAGTAAATACTTGTAATTCAAATTATAATTTGTCATAAATATTATTTTGGTATTAAGTCAAGCACAGAATATATGAACAGAATTCTAACTAAAATTATAATTAAAATTTTTAAGATGTTTAACTCATAACCATTTTAATATTACTTTTTAAAGATAACATTTAATGAAAATCATATTAAAATAAATATTGGTTAAAAATCATAAAATTTTAATTATAAGTTTTAATAAAATTCTATATTTTCCTTAACACATAAATAATTTTTATGATAATCATAAATCATAATTTGAATTATAAGTATTCTCTGTTTTCTAGCAAATTGATAAAACTACTACAAAAAGCATCAATGACACCTTCATTACAATACCCTTGCTTTCAGGATCTAATCATCATTACCACTAATCCATTTCCTATGAGACCACCATACTTTATAGATTCTCTATTAAAACATTATAGAATAGATCTGGTATTAAAATACCAGATCTATTCTCAGTCCTGGAATCTCTTAATATATTTTCTTTTTCATTGATGACAATTCAAGTTTTTTTCAGCTATTTGAGGTTGAGTTGTGAATAAAATATTGACATTCAACTTTAATAGGAAATATAGTAGTCTTTAAGCTGTCTTATTTGTTGCTCTCACATTTATTCTGACTTTTGAAACTTATGTTCATATAGGCCAAGTCTATATTTTCCTTAAAAGGACCAATTTTTTTCAATTGTTTTTTTTAAATAATATCTCCAATTTATTCCATTGTTTTTTAAATAATATCTCTAATTTATTCACTTGTTTTTTTTTTAAATAATAACAATAAATAATAAATTTATTACATTGATTTTTTAAATAATGATTCCAATTTTGATTGTTTTTAAATAATAACTCCAATTTATTCCATTGTTTTTTAAATAATAACTCTAGTACTCAAATTATTTCCTTGCACAATTCCAAATGCAAATCCTTCAAAATTCATAGAAAAAAATACAAAAAAAAACACAAATAATAATAATCCTAAGAACAATAACAAAAATAGGCACATAATCCTACTTACCAATTCCCTAAGAGCCATCATCAAAAA
>OZ010616.1:10816802-10871802 GCA_963932145.1 Acanthosepion lycidas | reverse complement strand
TTCATCATAATTGTTCTGATGCACTTTCATCTTTAGTACCATGACTTTACAGATTTAAATACAGTACTAGATTGGCAGATAGGTCTCATCATTTTAAAGTAGAAGTGGTTAGATGTAATCATAAGCTCTATGCTAATAGTTTCTTCTCTCACACTTTTCACTTACAGAACTCACTTTCAGCTTCTTACTCTGCAATCAATTTTGATTTTCAAAAATTTAAATATAATGGCATTATTTTCTGTCTTCTAAATACCTGTTCTTTTATTGTCTTTTCTCCTTAATAATGTTTTTCTCAGATTCATTCACTGTCAGTAACCCCTTTTGTCTTAGTGCCTTTAACACCTTGCTTGGGGTGAAATGTTAACAAAAATAAAAGCAATAATAAAATTATAAAAATTAATGGAATTTTCAATCTATTATTTTTGTTGGTAGTTTTATTAATATTTTTGTTGGCTTTACTTTTTTCTTCTTTACTACAAGCAATACTAATATAAGTTAGATTCAGTTTATAAAAAAATTCATATTTGTAGTAGAAAGACCAGAAGACATTTAGAAACATGGCAATATATTTAAGTTTGATAGAAATATGAAGCACCCTTCCCTTGCACACACATGCATTGATACACACGCAGACACGCACACATTCATACACACACATTTACGCACACATTCACACACATACACATACATTTACACACATTCACACACACATTTATACACACACATTTACATACATTCATGCACACACATTTATACACACATTCATACACACACATTTACGCACACATTCACACACATACACATACATTTACACACATTCACACACACATTTATACACACACATTTACACACATTCATACACACACATTCATAGACTGTGTACTATGAATAAGTTGAAGAGGACAGTAATTATCAGAACAGGAATTGTCAAAGTGAGTTTAAATTATCATTGAAACTCATTATTGGCAATCACATTAATGCCGTGGGGTAAGACATAAAAGGCAATTGTTCCTGTGTTGCTGTTACTTCAACAGTTATCTGGATCCTGTCATGTACCAATAATAAATCTGTGAAAAGTACACAATATGTTGCACATTTATAGTCATTCATTTATTCAATTAGGACATTTTACACTGCAATGGTAACCATTCCCCTCTGTTATCATTGGTGACATTCAAGGCAAAATAGTGCAATGTCTTGCCAGTTACATTTACAGTGGATATGTTGAAGTTACCCTGTTCCTCCTCTCAGAAGTTTCTCTACCCACTGGTAAAGCCATTGACCTCTAAGGTGCAGCTTCTACATCCAGGCTGCACAGGTGGGTTGGGGAAAGGTGTTCCCTTTCACTACTTGGGTCAGGAAAACCATCTCACTACCTTTAGACAGTTCAGTCAACTGGTTGACACTGTTGACCAGGGTGTGGCCATTGCAGTACCCATGCTATTTCTTGGAACCTTGAGTGAGAGTTGGATGTATATTAGATACATGTATTTACAAATAAACATAAGTATGTATTTGTCATTAATAGAATTAAATACCATTATAAACAGTATTAGGTAGAAAAAAAATTTGATTTCATTATCCAGACTTTGGGGATGAAAATGTCCAGGTAGAAACAATTCTAATTAATGTGACTTTTATAAGAGCCACTTTTACATGATTTTTACAGTTTTATATCTGAGATTGTCAAGGCAGAAACAATGTAATGATTCTAATTAATGTGACTTTTATAAGAGCCAGTTTTACATGATTCTTACCATTTTATATCTGAGATTGTCAAGGTAGAAACAATTTAATGATTCTAATTAATGTGACTTTTATAAGAGCCAGTTTTACATGATTCTTACCATTTTATATCTGAGATTGTCAAGGTAGAAACAATGTAATGATTCTAATTAATGTGACTTTTATAAGAGCCAGTTTTACATGATTCTTACCATTTTATATCTGAAATTGTCAAGGTAGAAACAATTTAATGATTGTAATTTATGTGACATTTATAAGAGCCACTTTTACATGATTCTTACCATTTTATATCTGAGATTGTCAAGATAGAAACAATTTAATGATTCTAATTAATG
Source organism: Acanthosepion lycidas (assembly GCA_963932145.1). Taxonomy (NCBI): domain Eukaryota; kingdom Metazoa; phylum Mollusca; class Cephalopoda; order Sepiida; family Sepiidae; genus Acanthosepion; species Acanthosepion lycidas. The sequence continues at coordinate 10,869,721 of OZ010616.1, read as the reverse complement.
TGACTTTCATAAGAGCCACATTTACATGATTTTTACAGTTTTATATCTGAGATTGTCAAGGTAGAAACAATTTAATGATTCTAATTAATGTGACTTTTATAAGAGCCACATTTACATGATTTTTACCATTTTATATCTGAGATTGTCAACGTAGAAACAATTTAATGATTCTAATTAATGTGACTTTTATAAGAGCCAGTTTTACATGATTCTTACCGTTTTATATCTGAGATTGTCAAGGTAGAAACAATTTAATGATTCTAATTAATGTGGCTTTTATAAGAGCCACTTTTACATGATTCTTACCATTTTATATCTGAGATTGTCAAGATAGAAACAATTTAATGATTCTAATTAATGTGACTTTTATAAGAGCCACATTTACATGATTTTTACAGTTTTATATCTGAGATTGTCAAGGTAGAAACAATTTAATGATTCTAATTAATGTGACTTTTATAAGAGCCACTTTTACATGATTCTTACCATTTTATATCTGAGATTGTCAAGGTAGAAACAATTTAATGATTCTAATTAATGTGACTTTTATAAGAGCCACATTTACATGACTTTTACAGTTTTATATCTGAGATTGTCAAGGTAGAAACAATTTAATGATTCTAATTTATGTGACTTTTATAAGAGCCACATTTACATGATTTTTACAGTTTTATATCTGAGATTGTCAAGGTAGAAACAATTTAATGATTCTAATTTATGTGACTTTTATAAGAGCCACTTTTACATGATTTTTACAGTTTTATATCTGAGTTTGTCAAGGTAGAAACAATTTAATGATTCTAATTTATGTGACTTTTATAAGAGCCACTTTTACATGATTTTTACAGTTTTATATCTGAGATTGTCAAGGTAGAAACAATTTAATGATTGTAATTTATGTGACTTTTATAAGAGCCACTTTTACATGATTTTTACAGTTTTATATCTGAGATTGTCAAGGTAGAAACAATTTAATGATTCTAATTTATGTGACTTTTATAAGAGCCAGTTTTACATGATTCTTACCATTTTATATCTGAGATTGTCAAGGTAGAAACAATTTAATGATTCTAATTAATGTGACTTTTATAAGAGCCAGTTTTACATGATTCTTACCATTTTATATCTAAGATTGTCAAGGTAGAAACAATTTCATGATTCTAATTAATGTGGCTTTTATAAGAGCCACTTTTACATGATTCTTACCATTTTATATCTGAGATTGTCAAGATAGAAACAATTTAATGATTCTAATTAATGTGACTTTTATAAGAGCCACATTTACATGATTTTTACAGTTTTATATCTGAGATTGTCAAGGTAGAAACAATTTAATGATTCTAATTAATGTGACTTTTATAAGAGCCACATTTACATGATTTTTACAGTTTTATATCTGAGATTGTCAACGTAGAAACAATTTAATGATTCTAATTAATGTGACTTTTATAAGAGCCACTTTTACATGATTCTTACCATTTTATATCTGAGATTGTCAAGGTAGAAACAATTTAATGATTCTAATTAATGTGACTTTTATAAGAGCCACATTTACATGATTTTTACAGTTTTATATCTGAGATTGTCAACGTAGAAACAATTTAAAGATTCTAATTTATGTGACTTTTATAAGAGCCAGTTTTACATGATTCTTACCATTTTATATCTGAGATTGTCAATGTAGAAACAATTTAATGATTCTAATTAATGTGGTTTTTATAAGAGCCACATTTACATGATTTTTACAGTTTTATATCTGAGATTGTCAAGGTAGAAACAATTTAATGATTCTAATTTATGTGACTTTTATAAGAGCCACTTTTACATGATTTTTACAGTTTTATATCTGAGATTGTCAAGGTAGAAACAATTTAATGATTCTAATTAATGTGACTTTTATAAGAGCCACATTTACATGATTTTTACCATTTTGTATCTGAGATTGTCAAGGTAGAAACAATTTAATGATTCTAATTGATGTGACTTTTATAAGAGCCACTTTTACATGATTCTTACCATTTTATATCTGAGATTGTCAACGTAGAAACAATTTAATGATTCTAATTAATGTGACTTTTATAAGAGCCAGTTTTACATGATTCTTACCGTTTTATAACTGAGATTGTCAAGGTAGAAACAATTTAATGATTCTAATTAATGTGGCTTTTACAAGAGCCACATTTACATGATTTTTACCATTTTATATCTGAGATTGTCAAGGTAGAAACAATTTAATGATTGTAATTAATGTGACTTTTATAAGAGCCACATTTACATGATTTTTACCATTTTATATCTGAGATTGTCAAGGTAGAAACAATTTAATGATTCTAATTAATGTGACTTTTATAAGAGCCAGTTTTACATGATTCTTACCATTTTATATCTGAGATTGTCAAGGTAGAAACAATTTAATGATTCTAATTAATGTGACTTTTATAAGAGCCAGTTTTACATGATTCTTACCATTTTATATCTGAGATTGTCAAGGTAGAAACAATTTAATGATTCTAATTTATGTGACTTTTATAAGAGCCACTTTTACATGATTATTACCATTTTATATCTGAGATTGTCAAGATAGAAACAATTTAATGATTCTAATTACTGTGACTTTTATAAGAGCCACATTTACATGATTTTTACAGTTTTATATCTGAGATTGTTAAGGTAGAAACAATTTAATGATTCTAATTAATGTGACTTTTATAAGAGCCACTTTTACATGATTCTTACTATTTTATATCTGAGATTGTCAAGGTAGAAACAATTTAATGATTCTAATTAATGTGACTTTTATAAGAGCCACATTTACATGATTTTTACAGTTTTATATCTGAGATTGTCAAGGTAGAAACAATTTAATGATTCTAATTTATGTGACTTCTATAAGAGCTACATTTACATGATTTTTACAGTTTTATATCTGAGATTGTCAAGGTAGAAACAATTTAATGATTCTAATTTATGTGACTTTTATAAGAGCCAGTTTTACATGATTTTTACCATTTTATATCTGAGATTGTCAAGGTAGAAACAATGTAATGATTCTAATTAATGTGACTTTTATAAGAGCCACATTTACATGATTTTTACCATTTTATATCTGAGATTGTCAACGTAGAAACAATTTAATGATTCTAATTAATGTGACTTTTATAAGAGCCAGTTTTACATGATTCTTACCGTTTTATAACTGAGATTGTCAAGGTAGAAACAATTTAATGATTCTAATTAATGTGGCTTTTACAAGAGCCACATTTACATGATTTTTACCATTTTATATCTGAGATTGTCAAGGTAGAAACAATTTAATGATTGTAATTAATGTGACTTTTATAAGAGCCACATTTACATGATTTTTACCATTTTATATCTGAGATTGTCAAGGTAGAAACAATTTAATGATTCTAATTAATGTGACTTTTATAAGAGCCAGTTTTACATGATTCTTACCATTTTATATCTGAGATTGTCAAGGTAGAAACAATTTAATGATTCTAATTAATGTGACTTTTATAAGAGCCAGTTTTACATGATTCTTACCATTTTATATCTGAGATTGTCAAGGTAGAAACAATTTAATGATTCTAATTTATGTGACTTTTATAAGAGCCACTTTTACATGATTATTACCATTTTATATCTGAGATTGTCAAGATAGAAACAATTTAATGATTCTAATTACTGTGACTTTTATAAGAGCCACATTTACATGATTTTTACAGTTTTATATCTGAGATTGTTAAGGTAGAAACAATTTAATGATTCTAATTAATGTGACTTTTATAAGAGCCACTTTTACATGATTCTTACTATTTTATATCTGAGATTGTCAAGGTAGAAACAATTTAATGATTCTAATTAATGTGACTTTTATAAGAGCCACATTTACATGATTTTTACAGTTTTATATCTGAGATTGTCAAGGTAGAAACAATTTAATGATTCTAATTTATGTGACTTCTATAAGAGCTACATTTACATGATTTTTACAGTTTTATATCTGAGATTGTCAAGGTAGAAACAATTTAATGATTCTAATTTATGTGACTTTTATAAGAGCCAGTTTTACATGATTTTTACCATTTTATATCTGAGATTGTCAAGGTAGAAACAATTTAATGATTCTAATTAATGTGGCTTTTATAAGAGCCACATTTACATGATTTTTACCATTTTATATCTGAGATTGTCAAGGTAGAAACAATTTAATGATTGTAATTAATGTGACTTTTATAAGAGCCACATTTACATGATTTTTACCATTTTATATCTGAGATTGTCAACGTAGAAACAATGTAATGATTCTAATTAATGTGACTTTTATAAGAGCCAGTTTTACATGATTCTTACCGTTTTATAACTGAGATTGTCAAGGTAGAAACAATTTAATGATTCTAATTAATGTGGCTTTTATAAGAGCCAGTTTTACATGATTCTTACCGTTTTATAACTGAGATTGTCAAGGTAGAAACAATTTAATGATTCTAATTAATGTGACTTTTATAAGAGCCACATTTACATGATTTTTACCATTTTATATCTGAGATTGTCAACGTAGAAACAATGTAATGATTCTAATTAATGTGACTTTTATAAGAGCCAGTTTTACATGATTCTTACCGTTTTATAACTGAGATTGTCAAGGTAGAAACAATTTAATGATTCTAATTAATGTGGCTTTTATAAGAGCCACATTTACATGATTTTTACCATTTTATATCTGAGATTGTCAAGGTAGAAACAATTTAATGATTGTAATTAATGTGACTTTTATAAGAGCCACATTTACATGATTTTTACCATTTTATATCTGAGATTGTCAACGTAGAAACAATGTAATGATTCTAATTAATGTGACTTTTATAAGAGCCAGTTTTACATGATTCTTACCGTTTTATAACTGAGATTGTCAAGGTAGAAACAATTTAATGATTCTAATTAATGTGGCTTTTATAAGAGCCAGTTTTACATGATTCTTACCGTTTTATAACTGAGATTGTCAAGGTAGAAACAATTTAATGATTCTAATTAATGTGACTTTTATAAGAGCCACATTTACATGATTTTTACCATTTTATATCTGAGATTGTCAACGTAGAAACAATGTAATGATTCTAATTAATGTGACTTTTATAAGAGCCAGTTTTACATGATTCTTACCGTTTTATAACTGAGATTGTCAAGGTAGAAACAATTTAATGATTCTAATTAATGTGGCTTTTATAAGAGCCACATTTACATGATTTTTACCATTTTATATCTGAGATTGTCAAGGTAGAAACAATTTAATGATTGTAATTAATGTGACTTTTATAAGAGCCACATTTACATGATTTTTACCATTTTATATCTGAGATTGTCAAGGTAGAAACAATTTAATGATTCTAATTAATGTGACTTTTATAAGAGCCAGTTTTACATGATTCTTACCATTTTATATCTGAGATTGTCAAGGTAGAAACAATTTAATGATTCTAATTAATGTGACTTTTATAAGAGCCAGTTTTACATGATTCTTACCATTTTATATCTGAGATTGTCAAGGTAGAAACAATTTAATGATTCTAATTTATGTGACTTTTATAAGAGCCACATTTACATGATTTTTACAGTTTTATATCTGAGATTGTTAAGGTAGAAACAATTTAATGATTCTAATTAATGTGACTTTTATAAGAGCCACTTTTACATGATTCTTACTATTTTATATCTGAGATTGTCAAGGTAGAAACAATTTAATGATTCTAATTAATGTGACTTTTATAAGAGCCACATTTACATGATTTTTACAGTTTTATATCTGAGATTGTCAAGGTAGAAACAATTTAATGATTCTAATTTATGTGACTTTTATAAGAGCCACATTTACATGATTTTTACAGTTTTATATCTGAGATTGTCAAGGTAGAAACAATTTAATGATTCTAATTTATGTGACTTTTATAAGAGCCACTTTTACATGATTTTTACAGTTTTATATCTGAGATTGTCAAGGTAGAAACAATTTAATGATTCTAATTTATGTGACTTTTATAAGAGCCACTTTTACATGATTTTTACAGTTTTATATCTGAGATTGTCAAGGTAGAAACAATTTAATGATTGTAATTTTTGTGACTTTTATAAGAGCCACTTTTACATGATTTTTACAGTTTTATATCTGAGATTGTCAAGGTAGAAACAATTTAATGATTCTAATTTATGTGACTTTTATAAGAGCCAGTTTTACATGATTCTTACCATTTTATATCTGAGATTGTCAAGGTAGAAACAATTTAATGATTCTAATTAATGTGACTTTTATAAGAGCCAGTTTTACATGATTCTTACCATTTTATATCTGTGATTGTCAAGGTAGAAACAATTTAATGATTCTAATTAATGTGGCTTTTATAAGAGCCACATTTACATGATTTTTACAGTTTTATATCTGAGATTGTCAAGGTAGAAACAATTTAATGATTCTAATTAATGTGACTTTTATAAGAGCCACTTTTACATGATTCTTACCATTTTATATCTGAGATTGTCAAGGTAGAAACAATGTAATGATTCTAATTAATGTGCCTTTTATAAGAGCCATTTTACATGATTCTTACCATTTTATATCTGAGATTGTCAAGGTAGAAACAATTTAATGATTCTAATTAATGTGACTTTTATAAGAGCCACATTTACATGATTTTTACCATTTTGTATCTGAGATTGTCAAGGTAGAAACAATTTAATGATTCTAATTAATGTGACTTTTATAAGAGCCAGTTTTACATGATTCTTACCATTTTATATCTGAGATTGTCAAGGTAGAAACAATTTAATGATTCTAATTAATATGACTTTTATAAGAGCCACTTTTACATGATTCTTACCATTTTATATCTGAGATTGTCAAAGTAGAAACAATTTAATGATTCTAATTAATGTGGCTTTTATAAGAGCCACTTTTACATGATTCTTACCATTTTATATCTGAGATTGTCAAGATAGAAACAATTTAATGATTCTAATTAATGTGACTTTTATAAGAGCCACATTTACATGATTTTTACAGTTTTATATCTGAGATTGTCAAGGTAGAAACAATTTAATGATTCTAATTTATGTGACTTTTATAAGAGCCACATTTACATGATTTTTACAGTTTTATATCTGAGATTGTCAAGGTAGAAACAATTTAATGATTCTAATTTATGTGACTTTTATAAGAGCCACTTTTACATGATTTTTACAGTTTTATATCTGAGATTGTCAAGGCAGAAACAATGTAATGATTCTAATTAATGTGACTTTTATAAGAGCCACATTTACATGATTTTTACCATTTTATATCTGAGATTGTCAACGTAGAAACAATTTAATGATTCTAATTAATGTGACTTTTATAAGAGCCAGTTTTACATGATTCTTACCGTTTTATATCTGAGATTGTCAAGGTAGAAACAATTTAATGATTCTAATTAATGTGGCTTTTATAAGAGCCACTTTTACATGATTCTTACCATTTTATATCTGAGATTGTCAAGATAGAAACAATTTAATGATTCTAATTAATGTGACTTTTATAAGAGCCACATTTACATGATTTTTACAGTTTTATATCTGAGATTGTCAAGGTAGAAACAATTTAATGATTCTAATTAATGTGACTTTTATAAGAGCCACTTTTACATGATTCTTACCATTTTATATCTGAGATTGTCAAGGTAGAAACAATTTAATGATTCTAATTAATGTGACTTTTATAAGAGCCACATTTACATGACTTTTACAGTTTTATATCTGAGATTGTCAAGGTAGAAACAATTTAATGATTCTAATTTATGTGACTTTTATAAGAGCCACTTTTACATGATTTTTACAGTTTTATATCTGAGTTTGTCAAGGTAGAAACAATTTAATGATTCTAATTTATGTGACTTTTATAAGAGCCACTTTTACATGATTTTTACAGTTTTATATCTGAGATTGTCAAGGTAGAAACAATTTAATGATTGTAATTTATGTGACTTTTATAAGAGCCACTTTTACATGATTTTTACAGTTTTATATCTGAGATTGTCAAGGTAGAAACAATTTAATGATTCTAATTTATGTGACTTTTATAAGAGCCAGTTTTACATGATTCTTACCATTTTATATCTGAGATTGTCAAGGTAGAAACAATTTAATGATTCTAATTAATGTGACTTTTATAAGAGCCACATTTACATGACTTTTACAGTTTTATATCTGAGATTGTCAAGGTAGAAACAATTTAATGATTCTAATTTATGTGGCTTTTATAAGAGCCACATTTACATGATTTTTACCATTTTATATCTGAGATTGTCAAGGTAGAAACAATTTAATGATTGTAATTAATGTGACTTTTATAAGAGCCACATTTACATGATTTTTACCATTTTATATCTGAGATTGTCAAGGTAGAAACAATTTAATGATTCTAATTAATGTGACTTTTATAAGAGCCAGTTTTACATGATTCTTACCATTTTATATCTGAGATTGTCAAGGTAGAAACAATTTAATGATTCTAATTAATGTGACTTTTATAAGAGCCAGTTTTACATGATTCTTACCATTTTATATCTGAGATTGTCAAGGTAGAAACAATTTAATGATTCTAATTTATGTGACTTTTATAAGAGCCACTTTTACATGATTATTACCATTTTATATCTGAGATTGTCAAGATAGAAACAATTTAATGATTCTAATTACTGTGACTTTTATAAGAGCCACATTTACATGATTTTTACAGTTTTATATCTGAGATTGTTAAGGTAGAAACAATTTAATGATTCTAATTAATGTGACTTTTATAAGAGCCACTTTTACATGATTCTTACTATTTTATATCTGAGATTGTCAAGGTAGAAACAATTTAATGATTCTAATTAATGTGACTTTTATAAGAGCCACATTTACATGATTTTTACAGTTTTATATCTGAGATTGTCAAGGTAGAAACAATTTAATGATTCTAATTTATGTGACTTTTATAAGAGCCACATTTACATGATTTTTACAGTTTTATATCTGAGATTGTCAACGTAGAAACAATTTAATGATTCTAATTTATGTGACTTTTATAAGAGCCACTTTTACATGATTTTTACAGTTTTATATCTGAGATTGTCAAGGTAGAAACAATTTAATGATTCTAATTTATGTGACTTTTATAAGAGCCACTTTTACATGATTTTTACAGTTTTATATCTGAGATTGTCAAGGTAGAAACAATTTAATGATTCTAATTTTTGTGACTTTTATAAGAGCCACTTTTACATGATTTTTACAGTTTTATATCTGAGATTGTCAAGGTAGAAACAATTTAATGATTCTAATTTATGTGACTTTTATAAGAGCCAGTTTTACATGATTCTTACCATTTTATATCTGAGATTGTCAAGGTAGAAACAATTTAATGATTCTAATTAATGTGACTTTTATAAGAGCCAGTTTTACATGATTCTTACCATTTTATATCTGAGATTGTCAAGGTAGAAACAATTTAATGATTCTAATTAATGTGGCTTTTATAAGAGCCACATTTACATGATTTGTACAGTTTTATATCTGAGATTGTCAAGGTAGAAACAATTTAATGATTCTAATTAATGTGACTTTTATAAGAGCCACTTTTACATGATTCTTACCATTTTATATCTGAGATTGTCAAGGTAGAAACAATGTAATGATTCTAATTAATGTGTCTTTTATAAGAGCCATTTTACATGATTCTTACCATTTTATATCTGAGATTGTCAAGGTAGAAACAATTTAATGATTCTAATTAATGTGACTTTTATAAGAGCCACATTTACATGATTTTTACCATTTTGTATCTGAGATTGTCAAGGTAGAAACAATTTAATGATTCTAATTAATGTGACTTTTATAAGAGCCAGTTTTACATGATTCTTACCATTTTATATCTGAGATTGTCAAGGTAGAAACAATTTAATGATTCTAATTAATATGACTTTTATAAGAGCCACTTTTACATGATTCTTACCATTTTATATCTGAGATTGTCAAAGTAGAAACAATTTAATGATTCTAATTAATGTGGCTTTTATAAGAGCCACTTTTACATGATTCTTACCATTTTATATCTGAGATTGTCAAGATAGAAACAATTTAATGATTCTAATTAATGTGACTTTTATAAGAGCCACATTTACATGATTTTTACAGTTTTATATCTGAGATTGTCAAGGTAGAAACAATTTAATGATTCTAATTTATGTGACTTTTATAAGGGCCACATTTACATGATTTTTACAGTTTTATATCTGAGATTGTCAAGGTAGAAACAATTTAATGATTCTAATTTATGTGACTTTTATAAGAGCCACTTTTACATGATTTTTACAGTTTTATATCTGAGATTGTCAAGGCAGAAACAATGTAATGATTCTAATTAATGTGACTTTTATAAGAGCCACATTTACATGATTTTTACCATTTTATATCTGAGATTGTCAACGTAGAAACAATTTAATGATTCTAATTAATGTGACTTTTATAAGAGCCAGTTTTACATGATTCTTACCGTTTTATATCTGAGATTGTCAAGGTAGAAACAATTTAATGATTCTAATTAATGTGGCTTTTATAAGAGCCACTTTTACATGATTCTTACCATTTTATATCTGAGATTGTCAAGATAGAAACAATTTAATGATTCTAATTAATGTGACTTTTATAAGAGCCACATTTACATGATTTTTACAGTTTTATATCTGAGATTGTCAAGGTAGAAACAATTTAATGATTCTAATTAATGTGACTTTTATAAGAGCCACTTTTACATGATTCTTACCATTTTATATCTGAGATTGTCAAGGTAGAAACAATTTAATGATTCTAATTAATGTGACTTTTATAAGAGCCACATTTACATGACTTTTACAGTTTTATATCTGAGATTGTCAAGGTAGAAACAATTTAATGATTCTAATTTATGTGACTTTTATAAGAGCCACTTTTACATGATTTTTACAGTTTTATATCTGAGTTTGTCAAGGTAGAAACAATTTAATGATTCTAATTTATGTGACTTTTATAAGAGCCACTTTTACATGATTTTTACAGTTTTATATCTGAGATTGTCAAGGTAGAAACAATTTAATGATTGTAATTTATGTGACTTTTATAAGAGCCACTTTTACATGATTTTTACAGTTTTATATCTGAGATTGTCAAGGTAGAAACAATTTAATGATTCTAATTTATGTGACTTTTATAAGAGCCAGTTTTACATGATTCTTACCATTTTATATCTGAGATTGTCAAGGTAGAAACAATTTAATGATTCTAATTAATGTGACTTTTATAAGAGCCAGTTTTACATGATTCTTACCATTTTATATCTAAGATTGTCAAGGTAGAAACAATTTCATGATTCTAATTAATGTGGCTTTTATAAGAGCCACTTTTACATGATTCTTACCATTTTATATCTGAGATTGTCAAGATAGAAACAATTTAATGATTCTAATTAATGTGACTTTTATAAGAGCCACATTTACATGATTTTTACAGTTTTATATCTGAGATTGTCAAGGTAGAAACAATTTAATGATTCTAATTAATGTGACTTTTATAAGAGCCACATTTACATGATTTTTACAGTTTTATATCTGAGATTGTCAACGTAGAAACAATTTAATGATTCTAATTAATGTGACTTTTATAAGAGCCACTTTTACATGATTCTTACCATTTTATATCTGAGATTGTCAAGGTAGAAACAATTTAATGATTCTAATTAATGTGACTTTTATAAGAGCCACATTTACATGATTTTTACAGTTTTATATCTGAGATTGTCAACGTAGAAACAATTTAAAGATTCTAATTTATGTGACTTTTATAAGAGCCAGTTTTACATGATTCTTACCATTTTATATCTGAGATTGTCAATGTAGAAACAATTTAATGATTCTAATTAATGTGGCTTTTATAAGAGCCACATTTACATGATTTTTACAGTTTTATATCTGAGATTGTCAAGGTAGAAACAATTTAATGATTCTAATTTATGTGACTTTTATAAGAGCCACTTTTACATGATTTTTACAGTTTTATATCTGAGATTGTCAAGGTAGAAACAATTTAATGATTCTAATTAATGTGACTTTTATAAGAGCCACATTTACATGATTTTTACCATTTTGTATCTGAGATTGTCAAGGTAGAAACAATTTAATGATTCTAATTGATGTGACTTTTATAAGAGCCACTTTTACATGATTCTTACCATTTTATATCTGAGATTGTCAACGTAGAAACAATTTAATGATTCTAATTAATGTGACTTTTATAAGAGCCAGTTTTACATGATTCTTACCGTTTTATAACTGAGATTGTCAAGGTAGAAACAATTTAATGATTCTAATTAATGTGGCTTTTATAAGAGCCACATTTACATGATTTTTACCATTTTATATCTGAGATTGTCAAGGTAGAAACAATTTAATGATTGTAATTAATGTGACTTTTATAAGAGCCACATTTACATGATTTTTACCATTTTATATCTGAGATTGTCAAGGTAGAAACAATTTAATGATTCTAATTAATGTGACTTTTATAAGAGCCAGTTTTACATGATTCTTACCATTTTATATCTGAGATTGTCAAGGTAGAAACAATTTAATGATTCTAATTAATGTGACTTTTATAAGAGCCAGTTTTACATGATTCTTACCATTTTATATCTGAGATTGTCAAGGTAGAAACAATTTAATGATTCTAATTAATGTGGCTTTTTTACGAGCCACTTTTACATGATTCTTACCATTTTATATCTGAGATTGTCAAGATAGAAACAATTTAATGATTCTAATTACTGTGACTTTTATAAGAGCCACATTTACATGATTTTTACAGTTTTATATCTGAGATTGTTAAGGTAGAAACAATTTAATGATTCTAATTAATGTGACTTTTATAAGAGCCACTTTTACATGATTCTTACTATTTTATATCTGAGATTGTCAAGGTAGAAACAATTTAATGATTCTAATTAATGTGACTTTTATAAGAGCCACATTTACATGATTTTTACAGTTTTATATCTGAGATTGTCAAGGTAGAAACAATTTAATGATTCTAATTTATGTGACTTTTATAAGAGCCACATTTACATGATTTTTACAGTTTTATATCTGAGATTGTCAAGGTAGAAACAATTTAATGATTCTAATTTATGTGACTTTTATAAGAGCCACTTTTACATGATTTTTACAGTTTTATATCTGAGATTGTCAAGGTAGAAACAATTTAATGATTGTAATTTATGTGACTTTTATAAGAGCCACTTTTACATGATTTTTACAGTTTTATATCTGAGATTGTCAAGGTAGAAACAATTTAATGATTCTAATTTATGTGACTTTTATAAGAGCCAGTTTTACATGATTCTTACCATTTTATATCTGAGATTGTCAAGGTAGAAACAATTTAATGATTCTAATTAATGTGACTTTTATAAGAGCCAGTTTTACATGATTCTTACCATTTTATATCTGAGATTGTCAAGGTAGAAACAATTTAATGATTCTAATTAATGTGGCTTTTATAAGAGCCACATTTACATGATTTTTACAGTTTTATATCTGAGATTGTCAAGGTAGAAACAATTTAATGATTCTAATTAATGTGACTTTTATAAGAGCCACTTTTACATGATTCTTACCATTTTATATCTGAGATTGTCAAGGTAGAAACAATGTAATGATTCTAATTAATGTGGCTTTTATAAGAGCCACTTTTACATGATTCTTACCATTTTATATCTGAGATTGTCAAGGTAGAAACAATTTAATGATTCTAATTAATGTGACTTTTATAAGAGACACTTTTACATGATTCTTACCATTTTATATCTGAGATTGTCAAGGTAGAAACAATGTAATGATTCTAATTAATGTGCCTTTTATAAGAGCCATTTTACATGATTCTTACCATTTTATATCTGAGATTGTCAAGGTAGAAACAATTTAATGATTCTAATTAATGTGACTTTTATAAGAGCCACATTTACATGATTTTTACCATTTTGTATCTGAGATTGTCAAGGTAGAAACAATGTAATGATTCTAATTAATGTGACTTTTATAAGAGCCACTTTTACATGATTCTTACTATTTTATATCTGAGATTGTCAAGGTAGAAACAATTTAATGATTCTAATTAATGTGACTTTTATAAGAGCCACTTTTACATGATTTTTACCATTTTATATCTGAGATTGTCAAGGTAGAAACAATGTAATGATTCTAATTAATGTGACTTCTATAAGAGCCAGTTTTACATGATTTTTACCATTTTATATCTGAGATTGTCAAGGTAGAAACAATGTAATGATTCTAATTAATGTGACTTCTATAAGAGCCACTTTTACATGATTCTTACCATTTTATATCTGAGATTGTCAAGGTAGAAACAATTTAATGATTCTAATTAATGTGACTTCTATAAGAGCCAGTTTTACATGATTTTTACCATTTTATATCTGAGATTGTCAAGGTAGAAACAATGTAATGATTCTAATTAATGTGACTTCTATAAGAGCCAGTTTTACATGATTTTTACCATTTTATATCTGAGATTGTCAAGGTAGAAACAATGTAATGATTCTAATTAATGTGACTTTTATAAGAGCCAGTTTTACATGATTCTTACTATTTTATATCTGAGATTGTCAAGGTAGAAACAATTTAATGATTCTAATTAATGTGACTTTTATAAGAGCCACTTTTACATGATTTTTACCATTTTATATCTGAGATTGTCAAGGTAGAAACAATTTAATGATTCTAATTTATGTGACTTCTATAAGAGCCAGTTTTACATGATTTTTACCATTTTATATCTGAGATTGTCAAGGTAGAAACAATGTAATGATTCTAATTTATGTGACTTTTATAAGAGCCAGTTTTACATGATTCTTACCATTTTCTATCTGAGATTGTCAAGATAGAAACAATTTAATGATTCTAATTACTGTGACTTTTATAAGAGCCACATTTACATGATTTTTACAGTTTTATATCTGAGATTGTCAAGGTAGAAACAATGTAATGATTCTAATTAATGTGACTTCTATAAGAGCCACTTTTACATGATTTTTACCATTTTATATCTGAGATTGTCAAGGTAGAAACAATGTAATGATTCTAATTTATGTGACTTTTATAAGAGCCAGTTTTACATGATTTTTACCATTTTATATCTGAGATTGTCAAGGTAGAAACAATGTAATGATTCTAATTAATGTGACTTTTATAAGAGCCAGTTTTACATGATTCTTACTATTTTATATCTGAGATTGTCAAGGTAGAAACAATGTAATGATTCTAATTAATGTGACTTTTATAAGAGCCAGTTTTACATGATTTTTACCATTTTATATCTGAGATTGTCAAGGTAGAAACAATGTAATGATTCTAATTAATGTGACTTTTATAAGAGCCAGTTTTACATGATTCTTACCATTTTATATCTGAGATTGTCAAGGTAGAAACAATGTAATGATTCTAATTAATGTGACTTTTATAAGAGCCAGTTTTACATGATTTTTACCATTTTATATCTGAGATTGTCAAGGTAGAAACAATGTAATGATTCTAATTAATGTGACTTTTATAAGAGCCACTTTTACATGATTCTTACTATTTTATATCTGAGATTGTCAAGGTAGAAACAATTTAATGATTCTAATTAATGTGACTTTTATAAGAGCCACTTTTACATGATTTTTACCATTTTATATCTGAGATTGTCAAGGTAGAAACAATGTAATGATTCTAATTAATGTGACTTCTATAAGAGCCAGTTTTACATGATTTTTACCATTTTATATCTGAGATTGTCAAGGTAGAAACAATGTAATGATTCTAATTAATGTGACTTTTATAAGAGCCACTTTTACATGATTTTTACCATTTTATATCTGAGATTGTCAAGGTAGAAACAATTTAATGATTCTAATTAATGTGACTTTTATAAGAGCCACTTTTACATGATTTTTACCATTTTATATCTGAGATTGTCAAGGTAGAAACAATGTAATGATTCTAATTAATGTGACTTTTATAAGAGCCACTTTTACATGATTTTTACCATTTTATATCTGAGATTGTCAAGGTAGAAACAATGTAATGATTCTAATTAATGTGACTTCTATAAGAGCCAGTTTTACATGATTTTTACCATTTTATATCTGAGATTGTCAAGGTAGAAACAATGTAATGATTCTAATTAATGTGACTTTTATAAGAGCCAGTTTTACATGATTTTTACCATTTTATATCTGAGATTGTCAAGGTAGAAACAATGTAATGATTCTAATTAATGTGACTTCTATAAGAGCCAGTTTTACATGATTTTTACCATTTTATATCTGAGATTGTCAAGGTAGAAACAATGTAATGATTCTAATTAATGTGACTTTTATAAGAGCCAGTTTTACATGATTTTTACAGTTTTATATCTGAGATTGTCAAGGTAGAAACAATTTAATGATTCTAATTAATGTGACTTTTATAAGAGCCAGTTTTACATGATTTTTACCATTTTATATCTGAGATTGTCAAGGTAGAAACAATGTAATGATTCTAATTAATGTGACTTTTATAAGAGCCAGTTTTACATGATTCTTACTATTTTATATCTGAGATTGTCAAGGTAGAAACAATTTAATGATTCTAATTAATGTGACTTTTATAAGAGCCAGTTTTACATGATTTTTACCATTTTATATCTGAGATTGTCAAGGTAGAAACAATGTAATGATTCTAATTAATGTGACTTCTATAAGAGCCAGTTTTACATGATTTTTACCATTTTATATCTGAGATTGTCAAGGTAGAAACAATGTAATGATTCTAATTAATGTGACTTTTATAAGAGCCACTTTTACATGATTCTTACTATTTTATATCTGAGATTGTCAAGGTAGAAACAGTTTAATGATTCTAATTAATGTGACTTTTATAAGAGCCACTTTTACATGATTTTTACCATTTTATATCTGGGATTGTCAAGGTAGAAACAATGTAATGATTCTAATTAATGTGACTTTTATAAGAGCCACTTTTACATGATTTTTACCATTTTATATCTGAGATTGTCAAGGTAGAAACAATGTAATGATTCTAATTAATGTGACTTTTATAAGAGCCACTTTTACATGATTTTTACCATTTTATATCTGAGATGGTCAAGGTAGAAACAATGTAATGATTCTAATTTATGTGACTTTTATAAGAGCCAGTTTTACATGATTCTTACCATTTTATATCTGAGATTGTCAAGGTAGAAACAATGTAATGATTCTAATTAATGTGACTTTTATAAGAGCCACTTTTACATGATTTTTACAGTTTTATCTCTGAGATTGTCAAGGTAGAAACAATGTAATGATTCTAATTAATGTGACTTTTATAAGAGCCAGTTTTACATGATTTTTACCATTTTATATCTGAGATTGTCAAGGTAGAAACAATGTAATGATTCTAATTAATGTGACTTTTATAAGAGCCAGTTTTACATGATTTTTACCATTTTATATCTGAGATTGTCAAGGTAGAAACAATGTAATGATTCTAATTAATGTGACTTTTATAAGAGCCACTTTTACATGATTTTTGCCATTTTATATCTGAGATTGTCATGGTAGAAACAATGTAATGATTCTAATTAATGTGCCTTATAAGAGCCAGTTTTACATGATTTTTACCATTTTATATCTGAGATTGTCAAGGTAGAAACAATGTAATGATTCTAAATGTGACTTTTATAAGAGCCAGTTTTACATGATTTTTACCATTTTATATCTGAGATTGTCAAGGTAGAAACAATGTAATGATTCTAATTAATGTGACTTCTATAAGAGCCAGTTTTACATGATTTTTACCATTTTATATCTGAGATTGTCAAGGTAGAAACAATGTAATGATTCTAATTAATGTGACTTTTATAAGAGCCAGTTTTACATGATTTTTACAGTTTTATATCTGAGATTGTCAAGGTAGAAACAATTTAATGATTCTAATTAATGTGACTTTTATAAGAGCCAGTTTTACATGATTTTTACCATTTTATATCTGAGATTGTCAAGGTAGAAACAATGTAATGATTCTAATTAATGTGACTTTTATAAGAGCCAGTTTTACATGATTCTTACTATTTTATATCTGAGATTGTCAAGGTAGAAACAATTTAATGATTCTAATTAATGTGACTTTTATAAGAGCCAGTTTTACATGATTTTTACCATTTTATATCTGAGATTGTCAAGGTAGAAACAATGTAATGATTCTAATTAATGTGACTTCTATAAGAGCCAGTTTTACATGATTTTTACCATTTTATATCTGAGATTGTCAAGGTAGAAACAATGTAATGATTCTAATTAATGTGACTTTTATAAGAGCCACTTTTACATGATTCTTACTATTTTATATCTGAGATTGTCAAGGTAGAAACAGTTTAATGATTCTAATTAATGTGACTTTTATAAGAGCCACTTTTACATGATTTTTACCATTTTATATCTGGGATTGTCAAGGTAGAAACAATGTAATGATTCTAATTAATGTGACTTTTATAAGAGCCACTTTTACATGATTTTTACCATTTTATATCTGAGATTGTCAAGGTAGAAACAATGTAATGATTCTAATTAATGTGACTTTTATAAGAGCCACTTTTACATGATTTTTACCATTTTATATCTGAGATGGTCAAGGTAGAAACAATGTAATGATTCTAATTTATGTGACTTTTATAAGAGCCAGTTTTACATGATTCTTACCATTTTATATCTGAGATTGTCAAGGTAGAAACAATGTAATGATTCTAATTAATGTGACTTTTATAAGAGCCACTTTTACATGATTTTTACAGTTTTATCTCTGAGATTGTCAAGGTAGAAACAATGTAATGATTCTAATTAATGTGACTTTTATAAGAGCCAGTTTTACATGATTTTTACCATTTTATATCTGAGATTGTCAAGGTAGAAACAATGTAATGATTCTAATTAATGTGACTTTTATAAGAGCCAGTTTTACATGATTTTTACCATTTTATATCTGAGATTGTCAAGGTAGAAACAATGTAATGATTCTAATTAATGTGACTTTTATAAGAGCCACTTTTACATGATTTTTGCCATTTTATATCTGAGATTGTCATGGTAGAAACAATGTAATGATTCTAATTAATGTGCCTTATAAGAGCCAGTTTTACATGATTTTTACCATTTTATATCTGAGATTGTCAAGGTAGAAACAATGTAATGATTCTAAATGTGACTTTTATAAGAGCCAGTTTTACATGATTTTTACCATTTTATCTGAGATTGTCAAGGTAGAAACAATGTAATGATTCTAATTAATGTGACTTTTATAAGAGCCACTTTTACATGATTTTTACCATTTTATATCTGAGATTGTCAAGGTAGAAACAATGTAATGATTCTAATTTATGTGACTTTTATAAGAGCCAGTTTTACATGATTCTTACCATTTTATATCTGAGATTGTCAAGGTAGAAACAATGTAATGATTCTAATTAATGTGACTTTTAGAAGAGCCAGTTTTACATGATTCTTACCATTTTATATCTGAGATTGTCAAGGTAGAAACAATGTAATGATTCTAATTAATGTGACTTTTATAAGAGCCAGTTTTACATGATTTTTACCATTTTATATCTGAGATTGTCAAGGTAGCAACAATGTAATGATTCTAATTTATGTAACTTTTATAAGAGCCAGTTTTACATGATTTTTACCATTTTATATCTGAGATTGTCAAGGTAGAAACAATGTAATGATTCTAATTTATGTGACTTTTATAAGAGCCAGTTTTACATGATTCTTACCATTTTCTATCTGAGATTGTCAAGATAGAAACAATTTAATGATTCTAATTAATGTGACTTTTATAAGAGCCACTTTTACATGATTTTTACAGTTTTATATCTGAGATTGTCAAGGTAGAAACAATGTAATGATTCTAATTAATGTGACTTTTATAAGAGCCAGTTTTACATGATTTTTACCATTTTATATCTGAGATTGTCAAGGTAGAAACAATGTAATGATTCTAATTAATGTGACTTTTATAAGAGCCACATTTACATGACTTTTACAGTTTTATATCTGAGATTGTCAAGGTAGAAACAATGTAATGATTCTAATTAATGTGACTTTTATAAGAGCCACATTTACATGACTTTTACAGTTTTATATCTGAGATTGTCAAGGTAGAAACAATGTAATGATTCTAATTAATGTGACTTTTATAAGAGCCAATTTTACATGATTTTTACCATTTTATATCTGAGATTGTCAAGGTAGAAACAATGTAATGATTCTAATTTATGTGACTTTTATAAGAGCCAGTTTTACATGATTCTTACCATTTTATATCTGAGATTGTCAAGGTAGAAACAATGTAATGATTCTAATTAATGTGACTTTTATAAGAGCCAGTTTTACATGATTTTTACCATTTTATATCTGAGATTGTCAAGGTAGAAACAATGTAATGATTCTAATTAATGTGACTTTTATAAGAGCCAGTTTTACATGATTTTTACCATTTTATATCTGAGATTGTCAAGGTAGAAACAATGTAATGATTCTAATTAATGTGACTTTTATAAGAGCCAGTTTTACATGATTTTTACCATTTTATATCTGAGATTGTCAAGGTAGAAACAATGTAATGATTCTAATTAATGTGCCTTATAAGAGCCAGTTTTACATGATTTTTACCATTTTATATCTGAGATTGTCAAGGTAGAAACAATGTAATGATTCTAATTAATGTGACTTTTATAAGAGCCAGTTTTACATGATTTTTACCATTTTATCTGAGATTGTCAAGGTAGAAACAATGTAATGATTCTAATTAATGTGACTTTTATAAGAGCCACTTTTACATGATTTTTACCATTTTATATCTGAGATTGTCAAGGTAGAAACAATGTAATGATTCTAATTTATGTGACTTTTATAAGAGCCAGTTTTACATGATTTTTACCATTTTATATCTGAGATTGTCAAGGTAGCAACAATGTAATGATTCTAATTTATGTAACTTTTATAAGAGCCAGTTTTACATGATTTTTACCATTTTATATCTGAGATTGTCAAGGTAGAAACAATGTAATGATTCTAATTTATGTGACTTTTATAAGAGCCAGTTTTACATGATTCTTACCATTTTCTATCTGAGATTGTCAAGATAGAAACAATTTAATGATTCTAATTAATGTGACTTTTATAAGAGCCACTTTTACATGATTTTTACAGTTTTATATCTGAGATTGTCAAGGTAGAAACAATGTAATGATTCTAATTAATGTGACTTTTATAAGAGCCAGTTTTACATGATTTTTACCATTTTATATCTGAGATTGTCAAGGTAGAAACAATGTAATGATTCTAATTAATGTGACTTTTATAAGAGCCACATTTACATGACTTTTACAGTTTTATATCTGAGATTGTCAAGGTAGAAACAATGTAATGATTCTAATTAATGTGACTTTTATAAGAGCCAGTTTTACATGATTCTTACCATTTTATATCTGAGATTGTCAAGGTAGAAACAATGTAATGATTCTAATTAATGTGACTTTTAGAAGAGCCAGTTTTACATGATTCTTACCATTTTATATCTGAGATTGTCAAGGTAGAAACAATGTAATGATTCTAATTAATGTGACTTTTATAAGAGCCAGTTTTACATGATTTTTACCATTTTATATCTGAGATTGTCAAGGTAGCAACAATGTAATGATTCTAATTTATGTAACTTTTATAAGAGCCAGTTTTACATGATTTTTACCATTTTATATCTGAGATTGTCAAGGTAGAAACAATGTAATGATTCTAATTAATGTGACTTTTATAAGAGCCAGTTTTACATGATTCTTACCATTTTATATCTGAGATTGTCAAGGTAGAAACAATGTAATGATTCTAATTAATGTGACTTTTATAAGAGCCAGTTTTACATGATTCTTACCATTTTATATCTGAGATTGTCAAGGTAGAAACAATGCAATGATTCTAATTAATGTGACTTTTATAAGAGCCAGTTTTACATGATTTTTACCATTTTATATATGAGATTGTCAAGGTAGAAACAATGTAATGATTCTAATTAATGTGACTTTTATAAGAGCCAGTTTTACATGATTCTTACCATTTTATATCTGAGATTGTCAAGGTAGAAACAATGTAATGATTCTAATTAATGTGACTTTTATAAGAGCCAGTTTTACATGATTCTTACCATTTTATATCTGAGATTGTCAAGGTAGAAACAATGTAATGATTCTAATTTATGTAACTTTTATAAGAGCCAATTTTACATGATTTTTACCATTTTATATCTGAGATTGTCAAGGTAGAAACAATGTAATGATTCTAATTTATGTGACTTTTATAAGAGCCAGTTTTACATGATTCTTACCATTTTATATCTGAGATTGTCAAGGTAGAAACAATGTAATGATTCTAATTAATGTGACTTTTATAAGAGCCAGTTTTACATGATTCTTACCATTTTATATCTGAGATTGTCAAGGTAGAAACAATGTAATGATTCTAATTAATGTGACTTTTATAAGAGCCAGTTTTACATGATTTTTACCATTTTATATCTGAGATTGTCAAGGTAGAAACAATGTAATGATTCTAATTAATGTGACTTTTATAAGAGCCAGTTTTACATGATTTTTACCATTTTATATCTGAGATTGTCAAGGTAGAAACAATGTAATGATTCTAATTAATGTGCCTTATAAGAGCCAGTTTTACATGATTTTTACCATTTTATATCTGAGATTGTCAAGGTAGAAACAATGTAATGATTCTAATTAATGTGACTTTTATAAGAGCCAGTTTTACATGATTTTTACCATTTTATCTGAGATTGTGAAGGTAGAAACAATGTAATGATTCTAATTAATGTGACTTTTATAAGAGCCACTTTTACATGATTTTTACCATTTTATATCTGAGATTGTCAAGGTAGAAACAATGTAATGATTCTAATTTATGTGACTTTTATAAGAGCCAGTTTTACATGATTTTTACCATTTTATATCTGAGATTGTCAAGGTAGAAACAATGTAATGATTCTAATTTATGTGACTTTTATAAGAGCCAGTTTTACATGATTCTTACCATTTTATATCTGAGATTGTCAAGGTAGAAACAATGTAATGATTCTAATTAATGTGACTTTTATAAGAGCCAGTTTTACATGATTTTTACCATTTTATATCTGAGATTGTCAAGATAGAAACAATTTAATGATTCTAATTAATGTGACTTTTATAAGAGCCAGTTTTACATGATTTTTACCATTTTATATCTGAGATTGTCAAGGTAGAAACAATGTAATGATTCTAATTAATGTGACTTTTATAAGAGCCAGTTTTACATGATTTTTACCATTTTATATCTGAGATTGTCAAGGTAGAAACAATGTAATGATTCTAATTAATGTGCCTTATAAGAGCCAGTTTTACATGATTTTTACCATTTTATATCTGAGATTGTCAAGGTAGAAACAATGTAATGATTCTAATTAATGTGACTTTTATAAGAGCCAGTTTTACATGATTTTTACCATTTTATCTGAGATTGTCAAGGTAGAAACAATGTAATGATTCTAATTAATGTGACTTTTATAAGAGCCAGTTTTACATGATTTTTACCATTTTATCTGAGATTGTCAAGGTAGAAACAATGTAATGATTCTAATTAATGTGACTTTTATAAGAGCCAGTTTTACATGATTTTTACCATTTTATATCTGAGATTGTCAAGGTAGAAACAATGTAATGATTCTAATTAATGTGACTTTTATAAGAGCCAGTTTTACATGATTTTTACCATTTTATATCTGAGATTGTCAAGGTAGAAACAATGTAATGATTCTAATTAATGTGCCTTATAAGAGCCAGTTTTACATGATTTTTACCATTTTATCTGAGATTGTCAAGGTAGAAACAATGTAATGATTCTAATTAATGTGACTTTTATAAGAGCCAGTTTTACATGATTTTTACCATTTTATCTGAGATTGTCAAGGTAGAAACAATGTAATGATTCTAATTAATGTGACTTTTATAAGAGCCAGTTTTACATGATTTTTACCATTTTATATCTGAGATTGTCAAGGTAGAAACAATGTAATGATTCTAATTAATGTGACTTTTATAAGAGCCAGTTTTACATGATTTTTACCATTTTATATCTGAGATTGTCAAGGTAGAAACAATGTAATGATTCTAATTAATGTGCCTTATAAGAGCCAGTTTTACATGATTTTTACCATTTTATATCTGAGATTGTCAAGGTAGAAACAATGTAATGATTCTAATTAATGTGACTTTTATAAGAGCCAGTTTTACATGATTTTTACCATTTTATCTGAGATTGTCAAGGTAGAAACAATGTAATGATTCTAATTAATGTGACTTTTATAAGAGCCAGTTTTACATGATTTTTACCATTTTATATCTGAGATTGTCAAGGTAGAAACAATGTAATGATTCTAATTAATGTGACTTTTATAAGAGCCAGTTTTACATGATTTTTACCATTTTATATCTGAGATTGTCAAGGTAGAAACAATGTAATGATTCTAATTAATGTGCCTTATAAGAGCCAGTTTTACATGATTTTTACCATTTTATATCTGAGATTGTCAAGGTAGAAACAATGTAATGATTCTAATTAATGTGACTTTTATAAGAGCCAGTTTTACATGATTTTTACCATTTTATCTGAGATTGTCAAGGTAGAAACAATGTAATGATTCTAATTAATGTGACTTTTATAAGAGCCAGTTTTACATGATTTTTACCATTTTATCTGAGATTGTCAAGGTAGAAACAATGTAATGATTCTAATTAATGTGCCTTATAAGAGCCAGTTTTACATGATTTTTACCATTTTATCTGAGATTGTCAAGGTAGAAACAATGTAATGATTCTAATTAATGTGACTTTTATAAGAGCCAGTTTTACATGATTTTTACCATTTTATCTGAGATTGTCAAGGTAGAAACAATGTAATGATTCTAATTAATGTGACTTTTATAAGAGCCAGTTTTACATGATTTTTACCATTTTATATCTGAGATTGTCAAGGTAGAAACAATGTAATGATTCTAATTAATGTGACTTTTATAAGAGCCAGTTTTACATGATTTTTACCATTTTATATCTGAGATTGTCAAGGTAGAAACAATGTAATGATTCTAATTAATGTGCCTTATAAGAGCCAGTTTTACATGATTTTTACCATTTTATATCTGAGATTGTCAAGGTAGAAACAATGTAATGATTCTAATTAATGTGACTTTTATAAGAGCCAGTTTTACATGATTTTTACCATTTTATCTGAGATTGTCAAGGTAGAAACAATGTAATGATTCTAATTAATGTGACTTTTATAAGAGCCACTTTTACATGATTTTTACCATTTTATATCTGAGATTGTCAAGGTAGAAACAATGTAATGATTCTAATTTATGTGACTTTTATAAGAGCCAGTTTTACATGATTTTTACCATTTTATATCTGAGATTGTCAAGGTAGAAACAATGTAATGATTCTAATTTATGTGACTTTTATAAGAGCCAGTTTTACATAATTCTTACCATTTTATATCTGAGATTGTCAAGGTAGAAACAATGTAATGATTCTAATTAATGTGACTTTTAGAAGAGCCAGTTTTACATGATTCTTACCATTTTATATCTGAGATTGTCAAGGTAGAAACAATGTAATGATTCTAATTAATGTGACTTTTATAAGAGCCAGTTTTACATGATTTTTACCATTTTATATCTGAGATTGTCAAGGTAGCAACAATGTAATGATTCTAATTTATGTAACTTTTATAAGAGCCAGTTTTACATGATTTTTACCATTTTATATCTGAGATTGTCAAGGTAGAAACAATGTAATGATTCTAATTTATGTGACTTTTATAAGAGCCAGTTTTACATGATTCTTACCATATTCTATCTGAGATTGTCAAGATAGAAACAATTTAATGATTCTAATTAATGTGACTTTTATAAGAGCCACTTTTACATGATTTTTACAGTTTTATATCTGAGATTGTCAAGGTAGAAACAATGTAATGATTCTAATTAATGTGACTTTTATAAGAGCCAGTTTTACATGATTTTTACCATTTTATATCTGAGATTGTCAAGGTAGAAACAATGTAATGATTCTAATTAATGTGACTTTTATAAGAGCCAGTTTTACATGATTTTTACCATTTTATATCTGAGATTGTCAAGGTAGAAACAATGTAATGATTCTAATTTATGTGACTTTTATAAGAGCCAATTTTACATGATTTTTACCATTTTATATCTGAGATTGTCAAGGTAGAAACAATGTAATGATTCTAATTTATGTGACTTTTATAAGAGCCAGTTTTACATGATTCTTACCATTTTATATTTGAGATTGTCAAGGTAGAAACAATGTAATGATTCTAATTAATGTGACTTTTATAATAGCCACTTTTACATGATTTTTACCATTTTATATTTGAGATTGTCAAGGTAGAAACAATGTAATGATTCTAATTAATGTGACTTTTATAAGAGCCACTTTTACATGATTTTTACCATTTTATATCTGAGATTGTCAAGGTAGAAACAATGTAATGATTCTAATTTATGTGACTTTTATAAGAGCCAGTTTTACATGATTCTTACCATTTTCTATCTGAGATTGTCAAGATAGAAACAATTTAATGATTCTAATTAATGTGACTTTTATAAGAGCCACTTTTACATGATTTTTACAGTTTTATATCTGAGATTGTCAAGGTAGAAACAATGTAATGATTCTAATTAATGTGACTTTTATAAGAGCCAGTTTTACATGATTTTTACCATTTTATATCTGAGATTGTCAAGGTAGAAACAATGTAATGATTCTAATTAATGTGACTTTTATAAGAGCCAGTTTTACATGATTTTTACCATTTTATATCTGAGATTGTCAAGGTAGAAACAATGTAATGATTCTAATTTATGTGACTTTTATAAGAGCCAATTTTACATGATTTTTACCATTTTATATCTGAGATTGTCAAGGTAGAAACAATGTAATGATTCTAATTTATGTGACTTTTATAAGAGCCAGTTTTACATGATTCTTACCATTTTCTATCTGAGATTGTCAAGATAGAAACAATTTAATGATTCTAATTACTGTGACTTTTATAAGAGCCACATTTACATGATTTTTACAGTTTTATATCTGAGATTGTCAAGGTAGAAACAATGTAATGATTCTAATTAATGTGACTTTTATAAGAGCCACTTTTACATGATTTTTACCATTTTATATTTGAGATTGTCAAGGTAGAAACAATGTAATGATTCTAATTAATGTGACTTTTATAAGAGCCACTTTTACATGATTTTTACCATTTTATATCTGAGATTGTCAAGGTAGAAACAATGTAATGATTCTAATTAATGTGACTTGTATAAGAGCCAGTTTTACATGATTCTTACCATTTTATATCTGAGATTGTCAAGGTAGAAACAATGTAATGATTCTAATTAATGTGACTTTTATAAGAGCCAGTTTTACATGATTTTTACCATTTTATATCTGAGATTGTCAAGGTAGCAACAATGTAATGATTCTAATTTATGTAACTTTTATAAGAGCCAGTTTTACATGATTTTTACCATTTTATATCTGAGATTGTCAAGGTAGAAACAATGTAATGATTCTAATTTATGTGACTTTTATAAGAGCCAGTTTTACATGATTCTTACCATATTCTATCTGAGATTGTCAAGATAGAAACAATTTAATGATTCTAATTAATGTGACTTTTATAAGAGCCACTTTTACATGATTTTTACAGTTTTATATCTGAGATTGTCAAGGTAGAAACAATGTAATGATTCTAATTAATGTGACTTTTATAAGAGCCAGTTTTACATGATTTTTACCATTTTATATCTGAGATTGTCAAGGTAGAAACAATGTAATGATTCTAATTAATGTGACTTTTATAAGAGCCAGTTTTACATGATTTTTACCATTTTATATCTGAGATTGTCAAGGTAGAAACAATGTAATGATTCTAATTTATGTGACTTTTATAAGAGCCAATTTTACATGATTTTTACCATTTTATATCTGAGATTGTCAAGGTAGAAACAATGTAATGATTCTAATTTATGTGACTTTTATAAGAGCCAGTTTTACATGATTCTTACCATTTTATATTTGAGATTGTCAAGGTAGAAACAATGTAATGATTCTAATTAATGTGACTTTTATAATAGCCACTTTTACATGATTTTTACCATTTTATATTTGAGATTGTCAAGGTAGAAACAATGTAATGATTCTAATTAATGTGACTTTTATAAGAGCCACTTTTACATGATTTTTACCATTTTATATCTGAGATTGTCAAGGTAGAAACAATGTAATGATTCTAATTTATGTGACTTTTATAAGAGCCAGTTTTACATGATTCTTACCATTTTCTATCTGAGATTGTCAAGATAGAAACAATTTAATGATTCTAATTAATGTGACTTTTATAAGAGCCACTTTTACATGATTTTTACAGTTTTATATCTGAGATTGTCAAGGTAGAAACAATGTAATGATTCTAATTAATGTGACTTTTATAAGAGCCAGTTTTACATGATTTTTACCATTTTATATCTGAGATTGTCAAGGTAGAAACAATGTAATGATTCTAATTAATGTGACTTTTATAAGAGCCAGTTTTACATGATTTTTACCATTTTATATCTGAGATTGTCAAGGTAGAAACAATGTAATGATTCTAATTTATGTGACTTTTATAAGAGCCAATTTTACATGATTTTTACCATTTTATATCTGAGATTGTCAAGGTAGAAACAATGTAATGATTCTAATTTATGTGACTTTTATAAGAGCCAGTTTTACATGATTCTTACCATTTTCTATCTGAGATTGTCAAGATAGAAACAATTTAATGATTCTAATTACTGTGACTTTTATAAGAGCCACATTTACATGATTTTTACAGTTTTATATCTGAGATTGTCAAGGTAGAAACAATGTAATGATTCTAATTAATGTGACTTTTATAAGAGCCACTTTTACATGATTTTTACCATTTTATATTTGAGATTGTCAAGGTAGAAACAATGTAATGATTCTAATTAATGTGACTTTTATAAGAGCCACTTTTACATGATTTTTACCATTTTATATCTGAGATTGTCAAGGTAGAAACAATGTAATGATTCTAATTAATGTGACTTGTATAAGAGCCAGTTTTACATGATTCTTACCATTTTATATCTGAGATTGTCAAGGTAGAAACAATGTAATGATTCTAATTAATGTGACTTTTATAAGAGCCAGTTTTACATGATTTTTACCATTTTATATCTGAGATTGTCAAGGTAGAAACAATGTAATGATTCTAATTTATGTGACTTTTATAAGAGCCAGTTTTACATGATTCTTACCATTTTATATCTGAGATTGTCAAGGTAGAAACAATGTAATGATTCTAATTAATGTGACTTTTAGAAGAGCCAGTTTTACATGATTCTTACCATTTTATATCTGAGATTGTCAAGGTAGAAACAATGTAATGATTCTAATTAATGTGACTTT
The DNA here is from genome assembly GCA_963932145.1 of Acanthosepion lycidas. NCBI lineage: Eukaryota > Metazoa > Mollusca > Cephalopoda > Sepiida > Sepiidae > Acanthosepion > Acanthosepion lycidas. The sequence goes on along the minus strand of OZ010616.1, from coordinate 10,839,979 downwards.
TATAAGAGCCAGTTTTACATGATTTTTACCATTTTATATCTGAGATTGTCAAGGTAGAAACAATGTAATGATTCTAATTTATGTGACTTTTATAAGAGCCAATTTTACATGATTTTTACCATTTTATATCTGAGATTGTCAAGGTAGAAACAATGTAATGATTCTAATTTATGTGACTTTTATAAGAGCCAGTTTTACATGATTCTTACCATTTTATATCTGAGATTGTCAAGGTAGAAACAATGTAATGATTCTAATTAATGTGACTTTTATAAGAGCCAGTTTTACATGATTTTTACCATTTTATATCTGAGATTGTCAAGGTAGAAACAATGTAATGATTCTAATTAATGTGACTTTTATAAGAGCCACTTTTACATGATTTTTACCATTTTATATCTGAGATTGTCAAGGTAGAAACAATGTAATGATTCTAATTTATGTGACTTTTATAAGAGCCAGTTTTACATGATTCTTACCATTTTATATCTGAGATTGTCAAGGTAGAAACAATGTAATGATTCTAATTAATGTGACTTTTTTAAGAGCCAGTTTTACATGATTTTTACCATTTTATATCTGAGATTGTCAAGGTAGAAACAATGTAATGATTCTAATTTATGTGACTTTTATAAGAGCCAGTTTTACATGATTCTTACCATTTTATATCCGAGATTGTCAAGGTAGAAACAATGTAATGATTCTAATTAATGTGACTTTTATAAGAGCCAGTTTTACATGATTTTTACCATTTTATATCTGAGATTGTCAAGGTAGAAACAATGTAATGATTCTAATTAATGTGACTTTTATAAGAGCCACTTTTACATGATTTTTACCATTTTATATCTGAGATTGTCAAGGTAGAAACAATGTAATGATTCTAATTTATGTGACTTTTATAAGAGCCAGTTTTACATGATTCTTACCATTTTATATCTGAGATTGTCAAGGTAGAAACAATGTAATGATTCTAATTAATGTGACTTTTTTAAGAGCCAGTTTTACATGATTTTTACCATTTTATATCTGAGATTGTCAAGGTAGAAACAATGTAATGATTCTAATTTATGTGACTTTTATAAGAGCCAGTTTTACATGATTCTTACCATTTTATATCCGAGATTGTCAAGGTAGAAACAATGTAATGATTCTAATTAATGTGACTTTTATAAGAGCCAGTTTTACATGATTTTTACCATTTTATATCTGAGATTGTCAAGGTAGAAACAATGTAATGATTCTAATTAATGTGACTTTTATAAGAGCCACTTTTACATGATTGTCAAGGTAGAAACAATGTAATGATTCTAATTAATGTGACATTTATAAGAGCCACTTTTACATGATTGTCAAGGTAGAAACAATGTAATGATTCTAATTAATGTGACCTTTATAAGAGCCACTTTTACATGATTGTCAAGGTAGAAACAATGTAATGATTCTAATTAATGTGACTTTTATAAGAGCCACTTTTACATGATTGTCAAGGTAGAAACAATGTAATGATTCTAATTAATGTGACTTTTATAAGAGCCAGTTTTACATGATTTTTACCATTTTATATCTGAGATTGTCAAGGTAGAAACAATTTAATGATTCTAATTAATGTGACTTTTATAAGAGCCACTTTTACATGATTCTTACCATTTTATATCTGAGATTGTCATGGTAGAAACAATGTAATGATTCTAATTAATGTGCCTTATAAGAGCCAGTTTTACATGATTTTTACAGTTTTATATCTGAGATTGTCAAGGTAGAAACAATGTAATGATTCTAATTAATGTGACTTTTATAAGAGCCACTTTTACATGATTTTCACCATTTTATATCTGAGATTGTCAAGGTAGAAACAATTTAATGATTCTAATTAATGTGACTTTTATAAGAGCCACTTTTACATGATTTTTACAGTTTTATATCTGAGATTGTCAAGGTAGAAACAATTTAATGATTCTAATTAATGTGACTTTTATAAGAGCCACTTTTACATGATTTTTACAGTTTTATATCTGAGATTGTCAAGGTAGAAACAATGTAATGATTCTAATTATTGTGAATTTTATAACAGCCACTTTTACATGATTTTTACCATTTTATATCTGTGATTGTCAAGGTAGAAACAATTTAATGATTCTAATTAATGTGACTTTTATAAGAGCCACTTTTACATGATTTTTACAGTTTTATATCTGAGATTGTCAAGGTAGAAACAATGTAATGATTCTAATTAATGTGACTTTTATAAGAGCCACTTTTACATGATTTTTACCATTTTATATCTGAGATTGTCAAGGTAGAAACAATGTAATGATTCTAATTAATGTGACTTTTATAAGAGCCACTTTTACATGATTTTTACCATTTTATATCTGAGATTGTCAAGGTAGAAACAATGTAATGATTCTAATTAATGTGACTTTTTTAAGAGCCAGTTTTACATGATTTTTACCATTTTATATCTGAGATTGTCAAGGTAGAAACAATGTAATGATTCTAATTTATGTGACTTTTATAAGAGCCAGTTTTACATGATTCTTACCATTTTATATCCGAGATTGTCAAGGTAGAAACAATGTAATGATTCTAATTAATGTGACTTTTATAAGAGCCAGTTTTACATGATTTTTACCATTTTATATCTGAGATTGTCAAGGTAGAAACAATGTAATGATTCTAATTTATGTGACTTTTATAAGAGCCAGTTTTACATGATTTTTACCATTTTATATCTGAGATTGTCAAGGTAGAAACAATGTAATGATTCTAATTAATGTGACTTTTATAAGAGTCACTTTTCCGTGATTGTCAAGGTAGAAACAATGTAATGATTCTAATTAATGTGACATTTATAAGAGCCACTTTTACATGATTGTCAAGGTAGAAACAATGTAATGATTCTAATTAATGTGACCTTTATAAGAGCCACTTTTACATGATTGTCAAGGTAGAAACAATGTAATGATTCTAATTAATGTGACTTTTATAAGAGCCACTTTTACATGATTGTCAAGGTAGAAACAATGTAATGATTCTAATTAATGTGACTTTTATAAGAGCCAGTTTTACATGATTTTTACCATTTTATATCTGAGATTGTCAAGGTAGAAACAATGTAATGATTCTAATTAATGTGACTTTTATAAGAGCCAGTTTTACATGATTCTTACCATTTTATATCTGAGATTGTCAAGGTAGAAACAATTTAATGATTCTAATTAATGTGACTTTTATAAGAGCCAGTTTTACATGATTCTTACCATTTTATATCTGAGATTGTCAAGGTAGAAACAATGTAATGATTCTAATTAATGTGACTTTTATAAGAGCCACTTTTACATGATTTTTACCATTTTATATCTAAGATTGTCAAGGTAGAAACAATGTAATGATTCTAATTAATGTGACTTTTATAAGAGCCACTTTTACATGATTTTTACCATTTTATATCTGAGATTGTCAAGGTAGAAACAATGTAATGATTCTAATTTATGTGACTTTTATAAGAGCCAGTTTTACATGATTCTTACCATTTTATATCTGAGATTGTCAAGGTAGAAACAATGTAATGATTCTAATTAATGTGACTTTTTTAAGAGCCAGTTTTACATGATTTTTACCATTTTATATCTGAGATTGTCAAGGTAGAAACAATGTAATGATTCTAATTTATGTGACTTTTATAAGAGCCAGTTTTACATGATTCTTACCATTTTATATCCGAGATTGTCAAGGTAGAAACAATGTAATGATTCTAATTAATGTGACTTTTATAAGAGCCAGTTTTACATGATTTTTACCATTTTATATCTGAGATTGTCAAGGTAGAAACAATGTAATGATTCTAATTAATGTGACTTTTATAAGAGCCACTTTTACATGATTGTCAAGGTAGAAACAATGTAATGATTCTAATTAATGTGACATTTATAAGAGCCACTTTTACATGATTGTCAAGGTAGAAACAATGTAATGATTCTAATTAATGTGACCTTTATAAGAGCCACTTTTACATGATTGTCAAGGTAGAAACAATGTAATGATTCTAATTAATGTGACTTTTATAAGAGCCACTTTTACATGATTGTCAAGGTAGAAACAATGTAATGATTCTAATTAATGTGACTTTTATAAGAGCCAGTTTTACATGATTTTTACCATTTTATATCTGAGATTGTCAAGGTAGAAACAATTTAATGATTCTAATTAATGTGACTTTTATAAGAGCCACTTTTACATGATTCTTACCATTTTATATCTGAGATTGTCATGGTAGAAACAATGTAATGATTCTAATTAATGTGCCTTATAAGAGCCAGTTTTACATGATTTTTACAGTTTTATATCTGAGATTGTCAAGGTAGAAACAATGTAATGATTCTAATTAATGTGACTTTTATAAGAGCCACTTTTACATGATTTTCACCATTTTATATCTGAGATTGTCAAGGTAGAAACAATGTAATGATTCTAATTAATGTGACTTTTATAAGAGCCACTTTTACATGATTTTTACAGTTTTATATCTGAGATTGTCAAGGTAGAAACAATTTAATGATTCTAATTAATGTGACTTTTATAAGAGCCACTTTTACATGATTTTTACAGTTTTATATCTGAGATTGTCAAGGTAGAAACAATGTAATGATTCTAATTATTGTGAATTTTATAAGAGCCACTTTTACATGATTTTTACCATTTTATATCTGTGATTGTCAAGGTAGAAACAATTTAATGATTCTAATTAATGTGACTTTTATAAGAGCCACTTTTACATGATTTTTACAGTTTTATATCTGAGATTGTCAAGGTAGAAACAATGTAATGATTCTAATTAATGTGACTTTTATAAGAGCCACTTTTACATGATTTTTACCATTTTATATCTGAGATTGTCAAGGTAGAAACAATGTAATGATTCTAATTAATGTGACTTTTATAAGAGCCACTTTTACATGATTTTTACCATTTTATATCTGAGATTGTCAAGGTAGAAACAATGTAATGATTCTAATTAATGTGACTTTTATAAGAGCCACTTTTACATGATTTTTACCATTTTATATCTGAGATTGTCAAGGTACAAACAATGTAATGATTCTAATTTATGTGACTTTTATAAGAGCCAGTTTTACATGATTCTTACCATTTTATATCTGAGATTGTCAAGGTAGAAACAATGTAATGATTCTAATTAATGTGACTTTTTTAAGAGCCAGTTTTACATGATTTTTACCATTTTATATCTGAGATTGTCAAGGTAGAAACAATGTAATGATTCTAATTTATGTGACTTTTATAAGAGCCAGTTTTACATGATTCTTACCATTTTATATCCGAGATTGTCAAGGTAGAAACAATGTAATGATTCTAATTAATGTGACTTTTATAAGAGCCAGTTTTACATGATTTTTACCATTTTATATCTGAGATTGTCAAGGTAGAAACAATGTAATGATTCTAATTTATGTGACTTTTATAAGAGCCAGTTTTACATGATTTTTACCATTTTATATCTGAGATTGTCAAGGTAGAAACAATGTAATGATTCTAATTAATGTGACTTTTATAAGAGTCACTTTTCCGTGATTGTCAAGGTAGAAACAATGTAATGATTCTAATTAATGTGACATTTATAAGAGCCACTTTTACATGATTGTCAAGGTAGAAACAATGTAATGATTCTAATTAATGTGACCTTTATAAGAGCCACTTTTACATGATTGTCAAGGTAGAAACAATGTAATGATTCTAATTAATGTGACTTTTATAAGAGCCACTTTTACATGATTGTCAAGGTAGAAACAATGTAATGATTCTAATTAATGTGACTTTTATAAGAGCCAGTTTTACATGATTTTTACCATTTTATATCTGAGATTGTCAAGGTAGAAACAATGTAATGATTCTAATTAATGTGACTTTTATAAGAGCCAGTTTTACATGATTCTTACCATTTTATATCTGAGATTGTCAAGGTAGAAACAATTTAATGATTCTAATTAATGTGACTTTTATAAGAGCCAGTTTTACATGATTCTTACCATTTTATATCTGAGATTGTCAAGGTAGAAACAATGTAATGATTCTAATTAATGTGACTTTTATAAGAGCCACTTTTACATGATTTTTACCATTTTATATCTAAGATTGTCAAGGTAGAAACAATGTAATGATTCTAATTAATGTGACTTTTATAAGAGCCACTTTTACATGATTTTTACCATTTTATATCTGAGATTGTCAAGGTAGAAACAATGTAATGATTCTAATTAATGTGACTTTTATAAGAGCCACTTTTACATGATTTTTACCATTTTATATCTGAGATTGTCATGGTAGAAACAATGTAATGATTCTAATTAATGTGACTTTTATAAGAGCCACTTTTACATGATTTTTCAGTTTTATATCTGAGATTGTCAAGGTAGAAACAATGTAATGATTCTAATTAATGTGACTTTTATAAGAGCCAGTTTTACATGATTTTTACAGTTTTATATCTGAGATTGTCAACGTAGAAACAATGCAATGATTCTAATTAATGTGACTTTTATAAGAGCCACTTTTACATGATTCTTACCATTTTCCATCTGAGATTGTCAAGGTAGAAACAATGTAATGATTCTAATTAATGTGACTTTTATAAGAGCCACTTTTACATGATTTTTACCATTTTATATCTGAGATTGTCAAGGTAGAAACAATTTAATGATTCTAATTAATGTGACTTTTATAAGAGCCACTTTTACATGATTTTTACAGTTTTATATCTGAGATTGTCAAGGTAGAAACAATGTAATGATTCTAATTAATGTGACTTTTATAAGAGCCACTTTTACATGATTTTTACCATTTTATATCTGAGATTGTCAAGATAGAAACAATTTAATGATTCTAATTAATGTGACTTTTATAAGTGCCACTTTTACATGATTTTTACAGTTTTATATCTGAGATTGTCAAGGTAGAAACAATGTAATGATTCTAATTAATGTGACTTTTATAAGAGCCACTTTTACATGATTTTTACCATTTTCCATCTGAGATTGTCAAGATAGAAACAATTTAATGATTCTAATTAATGTGACTTTTATAAGAGCCACTTTTACATGGTTTTTACCATTTTCCATCTGAGATTGTCAAGGTAGAAACAATGTAATGATTCTAATTAATGTGACTTTTATAAGAGCCACTTTTACATGATTTTTACCATTTTCCATCTGAGATTGTCAAGGTAGAAACAATGTAATGATTCTAATTAATGTGACTTTTATAAGAGCCACTTTTACATGATTTTTACAGTTTTATATCTGAGATTGTCAAGGTAGAAACAATGTAATGATTCTAATTAATGTGACTTTTATAAGAGCTACTTTTACATGATTTTTACCATTTTATATCTGAGATTGTCAAGGTAGAAACAATTTAATGATTCTAATTAATGTGACTTTTATAAGAGCCACTTTTACATGATTTTTACAGTTTTATATCTGAGATTGTCAAGGTAGAAACAATGTAATGATTCTAATTAATGTGACTTTTATAAGAGCCACTTTTACATGATTTTTACCATTTTATATCTGAGATTGTCAAGGTAGAAACAATTTAATGATTCTAATTAATGTGACTTTTATAAGAGCCACTTTTACATGATTTTTACAGTTTTATATCTGAGATTGTCAAGGTAGAAACAATGTAATGATTCTAATTAATGTCACTTTTATAAGAGCCACTTTTACATGATTGTCAAGGTAGAAACAATGTAATGATTCTAATTAATGTGACTTTTATAAGAGCCACTTTTACATGATTGTCAAGGTAGAAACAATGTAATGATTCTAATTAATGTGACTTTTATAAGAGCCAGTTTTACATGATTTTTACCATTTTATATCTGAGATTGTCAAGGTAGAAACAATGTAATGATTCTAATTAATGTGACTTTTATAAGAGCCAGTTTTACATGATTCTTACCATTTTATATCTGAGATTGTCAAGGTAGAAACAATGTAATGATTCTAATTAATGTGACTTTTATAAGAGCCACTTTTACATGATTTTTACAGTTTTATATCTGAGATTGTCAAGGTAGAAACAATTTAATGATTCTAATTAATGTGACTTTTATAAGAGCCACTTTTACATGATTTTTACCATTTTATATCTGAGATTGTCAAGGTAGAAACAATTTAATGATTCTAATTAATGTGACTTTTATAAGAGCCACTTTTACATGATTTTTACAGTTTTATACATGAGATTGTCAAGGTAGAAACAATTTAATGATTCTAATTAATGTGACTTTTATAAGAGCCAGTTTTACATGATTTTTTCAGTTTTATATCTGAGATTGTCAAGGTAGAAACAATGTAATGATTCTAATTAATGTGACTTTTATAAGAGCCACTTTTACATGATTGTCAAGGTAGAAACAATGTAATGATTCTAATTAATGTGACTTTTATAAGAGCCACTTTTACATGATTGTCAGGGTAGAAACAATGTAATCATTCTAATTAATGTGACTTTTATAAGAGCCAGTTTTACATGATTTTTTCAGTTTTATATCTGAGATTGTCAAGGTAGAAACAATGAAATGATTCTAATTAATGTGACTTTTATAAGAGCCACTTTTACATGATTGTCAAGGTAGAAACAATGTAATGATTCTAATTAATGTGACTTTTATAAGAACCACTTTTACTCTTATTGTCTAAGTATTATATTTGTACTATTCATTGTCAACTTGGCAAAAATAACGCACTTTTTATATAAATAATTACTATAAACATAATTTTTTGTGGGTGCGTGTGTTTGAGCTTCTATCCCTGTATTTTTTTTGAATTTTCTGAAACAGTGAAATTAATATTAGGTTGGTGCAAAAATAATGACGTCATTATGTCATTATTTTTGCACCAACCTAATAACAACTGGCCTAGATCAAGATGTCCTACGAAAGAAAACTGCACCTCCTCCTAACAGTGATTGAGATCCTGTATTGCCTTTTTACATCAGTGAATCTTGATAAAACAAAGCTCAAGAATTCCTACTAAAAAGAAATCTACCTACTAAAAAGAATTCAGACTATATAACTATATAACTTTTTTTCTATTAGGGAAAATATTACTAAACCCAAAGCTATATAACATTATCTCAATCTAAACCAGTTATTAATCTTGCTGTCTAAGAAACATAAAAAACAGGGATATCAACTCAAACACAGTTCGCCACTAATAATAATGTTTATATTAATTAGAAGTAATATTGGATTAAAAATATCCCTTTAAAATATATATGTATATCCAAACATGTTTTTTTATTTAATTTAAACATGACATGTATTTTTTGTTGTAGTTTTCAAAATTTTCAAATCAGATGTTGTATATGAAGATAAAAATTTAGATAAGCTGTCCAAAAATCATGTTTGTTGTTTTCTTCAAGTAATCAGTCATTATCAAGAACCATGCTGTTAGTATGGTGAGCAAGATTCTGTTGGCTATGTGTTAACATTTTTGAAGAGCACCATTTTTTTAATCAGTCCAAAGTTATATCATGTGTTAAGACAAACAAATAATATTATCTATAATATTTATAACATTTTATATATATTTTATAGCAAATAATAATATCTATAATATTTATAACATTTTATATATATTTTATAACAAATAATAATATCTATAATATTTATAACATTTTATATATATTTTATAACAAATAATATTATCTATAATATTTATAACATTTTATATATATTTTATAACAAATAATAATATCTATAATATTTATAACATTTTATATATATTTTATAACAAATAATAATATCTATAATATTTATAACATTTTATATATATTTTATAACAAATAATAATATCTATAATATTTATAACATTTTATATATATTTTATAACAAATAATAATATCTATAATATTTGGTACATGTTTTTCCAATGTGAGTACATTGGAAAAACATGTAACCAAATTTTATTATAGATATTATTATTTTGTACACATTAAATGTTTTATGCACACTTCAAGATACTGTTTCCTTTGGAGGAAGATATTTTATTTAATCAAGATAGATTATCTATCTATCTATTTATCTATCCATCTATCTATCTATCAATGTCTCTTCATATATATTTATATATATATATATATATATATATATATATATATGTATATATAATTATTTTTTTAAAAATATGATTCCTTCACAATTATATTTTTTTTTAAATAATTATAATTTTAGCTTTACTTTTGTATATAGCAATGTTTTTTTTAAAATTAAAACAAAAATATTAAAGAACTCCGGATTATTCACCTAATGTGTTCTTTCCTATTTTTCTATATATTTGCACGCACACACACACACACATATATCTTGATTAAGTAAATTGACAGATAGATAAATAGAAAGATAGATGTGAATAGACTAAGATAGATAGATAGATAGATAGATAGATAACCAGTCTAAGTGACATATATACACACACATGATCATACAGATGGTAATTTTATGGTAATTCTGATTAGATTTCCTCTTTGGCATCGAGACTTTATGAATTTAAGCATATTACTAGATTGGGGACAAGGTTTCATCATTTAACAGTTGAAATTACTAGATTTAACCATAAGTTCTATGCTAAGAATGTCTTCTTTTGCACATCTAGCTTGTAGGACTCTCTTCCAGCTTCTTGCTTCAAAAATTTAAATGTAATATCAATCATTATTTTCTGTTTTCTTAATTCCTGTTCCTTTATTTTTCTCTCTCCTTAATAATGTGTTCTTTTTCTTATATTTGCTCATACACAGTAAAACCTTGCATCTTATTGACTTTATTGCTTTGTTTGGGGTGAAATTAAACAAAAAATTGATGGACTGGTTGTTCAATAGTAAATTGCTATACAATAGAAATATTTATGTACATTATGTATACACACAATTTACATAAATATTTGTATTGTTTTCATTCCTAAGTGCATTAAAATTTCAAGTTTTTTTTTTTTTTTTTTTTTTTCTTTTCTGTGATAATGACCTCAATCCTGTCAGATTCTGAACTAGGAAAAAAAACAATTGAATATGTTCGCAAAGTTTAGAAAACAAAAAGGAAGTTTCCAATGTGTTAAGCAGGAAAAGAGGTCAAATAAGGAAAAGAGGTCAAATAAGGAAAAGAGGTCAAATAAGGAGTCATTATTTCCTCTTCCCCACAAAAACCCAAACACTCCATTGAGATTATGTATTTTTTGTTTGATTGTTGTTTTTTGTTTGATTTAATTCTTTTAACTTCTTGTAGATCAAAACAACCACAGAAACCATGTAGAGAAAAATGTTTCAAATTCAAACTCATTAAGATTATAGAGGGTGGGAAGGATAGTGAGAACAAAAAAAATTACAAAACAAAACAAAAAACATTGCTAAGAGATACAGTGGATACTTGTGAAGAGCCATGATCCTCAAAAAGACACAGTGCCTAAAAGAAGAAGGTAGGGTCAACAGGGAGTAGGAATAACAGTGATAAAAAACAAAAACATTGCTAAAGGTTATATATAATGGATAGGATATTTTGAAGAGCCATGATCCTCAAAAAGACACAGTGCATAAAATAAGGTAGGGTCAACAGAGAGTGAAAACAACAATGAGAAAAAAATACATTCCTAAGAGATACACTGTATAGGAAGTTGTGGAGAGCCATGATCTCTGAAGAGGTGTGGTATGTGTATTTTTTAATTTTTTCCTTAACTCATTTTTAAAAAATTTTCTATATAGTTTATGTTATTTGAGGATAAGAGGCAGGCTCTTAAATCTTAATTATATATATATATATATATATATATATATATATATATATATATATATATGGTCTACTTTTGTATCGAGCACTATTTTTAAAAAATAATAACAAAAATACTAAAGAACTCTGGATTATTTACCTAACAAGTTCTTTCTTTCTTTTTTTCTATATATTTTTTTACACACACACACACATACATATATATATATATATATATATATATATATATATATATATATATATATATATAATACAAATGTCACTGTGTTACACTTTTTCACCTTTACTCCTAGATGTCATAGTCCAATGTCATGAATATTAAATGATCATGAATAGAGTCAAGTGAAATTCAAGTCTGTTTTATTGATTCTATTTTCTGTCATGTTTTTTTATCATTTCAAGCAAGACAGTAATGCCACCAGAATGCAGGTGCGTGTTGGCTACGGGGAGTGAAAGTGAAAGAGAATGAGAAAACTAAGAATTGCTTCTGCATGATAAAAAGCAGAAGTATCACACTTCTGAAGACAGAAGTCACCAGACTAAACTTCTGTCATTGTTATTACAGAACACCACTTACCAATTTGTGACAGGATTCAGGAAAGGACAAAAAGAAGAAGATAGAAAATGGCAATTGAGGTTGCATTTAAATTTCTGAAGATTGTAGTTATCAGGGAATCAAGAAAACAGAAAAGAGTTCCACGGGTAAGAAGTGCAAGAAAAGAAACTGGTGGAGTAGAAGTAACAGTTGCATTTAACTATTTTGACAGTAAAACGGTGAGACCTTGATGCCAATCTATGTTAATTAATATACAGTTGTGTGAGTAGCATAATGATTAATGGCACAGGAACTGAGCTAAGTGAGCAAAGTTCAAATTCCATCTGAGTCTGTTATGTCCCTTTTAGCATACCATTGTCAAAATTATGCAACTGTTTCTTTTCCAAAGAGCTATGGATTAAATAGCAGAATTGACTGGGCTATCCAGCATTGGTTGGTAGCCAGTAAAGGAGAAAAACAAATCAACAGAATATAAACTCTTCAAATTGCAGATAATAAAGGAAAGGAAACAGTGGAGAGCTATGACCATCTAAATTCTGAAGTAACATGACATTGAAAAACACATTATGCCATATATATATATATATATATATATATATATATATATATATATATATATATATATGAGACTTGGAGAATTTGACACACAAAACAGGGAGTGGGAGGAATAGCAAAGAGACAAATATTGCTTGGAATTACAAAGGATAGGAAATTGTGGAGAGCCATGAAGAGACATAACACACATAAGAAGATGTATGTGAATATGTTGTTATTTGAGGCAACAGCTATTATTCTAATAACATGTTAATATAAATAGACTGATCAATGTATATATGTGTGTGCCTAAATATATATAGATATCTATTTATATTGTGTTTGTGGGACTAAATCTCTCTCTCTCTCTCTCTCTCTATATATATATATATATATATATATATATATTACTGATTTTTAGATGTGCACAAAACAGTTATTAGGTAATTGTTTTTGTCCACACATTAAAAATCTATAATAAAAAATTATTGCTCTACTCTTGGTATTGAGCCCTCTTTTGAATTAACACTGTGAATGTTTGAATTTATATTATTTTTGTTCTCATTACATTTAGATACACATTATATATATATATATATATATATATATATATATATATATATATATATATGTATGTGTGTGTGTGTATGTATATGTGTGTATATATATATATATATATATATATATATATATATATATATATATATAGGGAAGAGGTTATAGTTGTTCCAATGACAGAAAAGTGTATATTTTAAGGAGAAGAGGGAAACCACAAACATATTTGGTTGTAATGGGGATTTTTTTTAAATATATATATATATATATATATATATATATATATATATATATATATATATATATATATACATATGAGAAAACAAGTTGAGTATGTAACTGGAGACTGTAAGAATATTTATTTACAGTAACTTTACTTTCACAATTTTATGATTATCTTTATTATAAGATTATATTGAGATGGAGAGATGTGTGTCTATGTCATTATGTATATGTGTATATGTGTATATATATATAGAGAGAGAGAGATAGATAGATAGATAGATAGATCATGTGTATATAGTGTGGGAATATTTTTATTATATATATTGTATATATTATAATAATAATAATAATGATAATATGACTTGCCTCCACAATTAAAATGTTTCTAAAGAAGAATTTCAAAAACTGTCAAATTATAAAGAGCTGAAAATTGAAGTAACAAAAATGTGGAAACTTAAAACTATGATTATCCATGCTGTGATAGCAACATTGGCTATGATAAGAAAAGCTACCAAAGATCATGTGAGTAAAATTTCTGGACGCATCAGCATCTTAGAGCTACAAATGATAACTTTGTGTGGAACTGCACATATTATCCACAAAACTCTCTTCATCAAAATGAAATATCCCAAATGTGTATAGAAAACTCTCCTACCATACACTTTTTACTCATAGACATCAGAATGGAATTGCCAATTAAACACTTAAAATTATACTCAGGTAAGATCGTGCCACATACAATAATAATATTAATAATGATGATGATACAAAACAAAACATAAGAATGATAAGAATTTAACATATTTCAAGGTGAGCACAATTTCTGTCAAGAAAGTGCTCAATAGGGAAGGAGAGAAAGAATAGACAATAAATTAATAAAATTTCATTTAACTTCAAAGTTTTAAGGACATACCACTCATCAGGGTCAGATAAATCTATTGAATTATTACCAAATTTGATTTTTATAGTCTATATAAGAAAATCAAACCAAACAATTTTCAAATTTATACTATGCTAAAGTTCATTAACAACATGACATTCCCAGGTCACAGCAGTTCAGAATTTCATGTCAAGGACCAACATGCCACTTACATAGTAACAAACGACCTACATTCTCTCTATATTCTATCAGTGAGAAGTAAGTTCCACTTGAACAGCTTCTTCCCACAAACCACTACTCTGTGCAACCAACTCACCAGAGGATGTTTCCCTAATCACTACAATCTTAACCTATTCAAGGCTGGGATTAATGGTTACTTTCCCCTCCCATCCATACAAATTGCCTCCTAACATAAGCCTCTACCTTGAATGGCATCCAGGCCTTGTAAAGGGTTAACATTACTGTAAAAAGAAAATTAAAAATACATTATGCCTATATTAAATCTATCATGTCTGAGTTGTTATTTATTTATTTCATATATTTATTTATATATAATTTCACTTGTTTCTCGATTGTGAAATTATTTTAAACTTATCTTAGATAATAAAATGAGCTTATATAGGGATTTTCCAAGCTTGCTAACCATTAAACCAACTTGAGGTGCCCAAAATGAGCTTATATAGTGATTTTCCATGCCTGCTAACCATTAAACCACATTGAGGTGCCCAAAATGAGCTTATATAATGATTTTCCAAGTTTGGTAACCATTAAACCACCTTGAGGTGCCCAAAATGAGCTTATATAGTGATTTTCCAAGTTTGCTAACCATTAAACCACCTTGAGGTGCCCAAAATGAGCTTATATAGTCATTTTCCAAGTTTGCTAACCATTACACCACCTTGAGGTGCCCAAAATGAGCTTATATAGTGATTTTCCAAGCGTGCTAACCATTAATCCACTTTGAGGTGCCCAAAATGAGCTTATATAGTGATTTTCCAAGATTGCTAAACATTACACCACCTTGAGGTGCCCAAAATGAGCTTATATAGTGATTTTCCAAGCTTGCTAACCATTAAACCACGTTGAGGTGGCGAAAATGAGCTTATATAATGATTTTCTAAGTTTGCTAACCATTACACCACCTTGAGGTGCCCAAAATGAGCTTATATAGTGATTTTCCAAGCTTGCTAACCATTAAACCAGCTTGAGGTACCCAAAATGAGCTTATATAGTGATTTTCCAAGCTTGCTAACCATTAAACCACAGTGAGGTGCCCAAAATGAGCTTATATAGTGATTTTCCAAGCTTGCTAACCATTAAACCAGCTTGAGGTACCCAAAATGAGCTTATATAGTGATTTTCCAAGCTTGCTAACCATTAAACCACAGTGAGGTGCCCAAAATGAGCTTATATAGTGATTTTCTAAGTTTGCTAACCATTAAACCACCTTGAGGTACCCAAAATGAGCTTATATAGTGATTTTCCAAGCTTGCTAACCATTAAACCACCGTGAGGTGCCCAAAATGACTTATTTAGTGATTTTCTAAGTTTGCTAACCATTAAACCACCTTGAGGTGCCCAAAATGAGCTTATATAGTGATTTTCCAAGCTTGCTAACCATTACACCACCTTGAGGTGCCCAAAATGAGCTTATATAGTGATTTTCTAAGTTTGCTAACCATTACACCACCTTAAGGTGCCCAAAATGAGCTTATATAGTGATTTTCTAAGTTTGCTAATCATTAAACCAGCTTGAGGTACCCAAAATGAGCTTATATAGTGATTTTCCAAGCTTGCTAACCATTAAACCACAGTGAGGTGCCCAAAATGACTTATTTAGTGATTTTCTAAGTTTGCTAACCATTAAACCACCTTGAGGTGCCCAAAATGAGCTTATATAGTGATTTTCCAAGCTTGCTAACCATTACACCACCTTGAGGTGCCCAAAATGAGCTTATATAGTGATTTTCTAAGTTTGCTAACCATTAAACCACCTTGAGGTGCCTAAAATCAGCTTATATAGTGATTTTCCATGCCTGCTAACCATTACACCACCTTGAGGTGACTAAAATGAGCTTATATAGTGATTTTCCAAGCTTGCTAACCATTACACCACCTTGAGGTGCCTAAAATCAGCTTATATAGTGATTTTCCATGCCTGCTAACCATTACACCACCTTGAGGTGACTAAAATGAGCTTATATAGTGATTTTCCAAGCTTGCTAACCATTACACCACCTTGAGGTGCCCACAATGAGCTTATGTAGTAATTTTCCAAGCTTGCTAACCATTACACCACCTTGAGGTGCCCACAATGAGCTTATATAGTGATTTTCCATGTCTGCTAACCATTAAACCACCTTGAGGTGCCCAAAATGAGCTTATATAATGATTTTCTAAGTTTGCTAACCATTACACCACCTTGAGGTGACTAAAATGAGCTTATATAGTGATTTTCTAAGTTTGCTAACCATTAAAGCACCTTGAGGTGCCTAAAATCAGCTTATATAGTGATTTTCCATGCCTGCTAACCATTACACCACCTTGAGGTGACTAAAATGAGCTGATATAGTGATTTTCAAAGTTTGCTAACCATTAAACCACCTTGAGGTGCCCAAAATGAGCTTATATAATGATTTTCCAAGTTTGGTAACCATTAAACCACCTTGAGGTGCCCAAAATGACTTATTTAGTGATTTTCTAAGTTTGCTAACCATTAAACCACCTTGAGGTGCCCAAAATGAGCTTATATAGTGATTTTCCAAGCTTGCTAACCATTAAACCACCGTGAGGTGCCCAAAATGACTTATTTAGTGATTTTCTAAGTTTGCTAACCATTAAACCACCTTGAGGTGCCCAAAATGAGCTTATATAGTGATTTTCCAAGCTTGCTAACCATTACACCACCTTGAGGTGCCCAAAATGAGCTTATATAGTGATTTTCTAAGTTTGCTAACCATTACACCACCTTAAGGTGCCCAAAATGAGCTTATATAGTGATTTTCTAAGTTTGCTAATCATTAAACCAGCTTGAGGTACCCAAAATGAGCTTATATAGTGATTTTCCAAGCTTGCTAACCATTAAACCACAGTGAGGTGCCCAAAATGACTTATTTAGTGATTTTCTAAGTTTGCTAACCATTAAACCACCTTGAGGTGCCCAAAATGAGCTTATATAGTGATTTTCCAAGCTTGCTAACCATTACACCACCTTGAGGTGCCCAAAATGAGCTTATATAGTGATTTTCTAAGTTTGCTAACCATTAAACCAGCTTGAGGTACCCAAAATGAGCTTATATAGTGATTTTCCAAGCTTGCTAACCATTAAACCACAGTGAGGTGCCCAAAATGAGCTTATATAGTGATTTTCTAAGTTTGCTAACCATTAAACCACCTTGAGGTACCCAAAATGAGCTTATATAGTGATTTTCCAAGCTTGCTAACCATTAAACCACCGTGAGGTGCCCAAAATGACTTATTTAGTGATTTTCTAAGTTTGCTAACCATTAAACCACCTTGAGGTGCCCAAAATGAGCTTATATAGTGATTTTCCAAGCTCGCTAACCATTACACCACCTTGAGGTGCCCAAAATGAGCTTATATAGTGATTTTCTAAGTTTGCTAACCATTACACCACCTTAAGGTGCCCAAAATGAGCTTATATAGTGATTTTCTAAGTTTGCTAATCATTACAGCACCTTGAGGTGCCCAAAATGAGCTTATATAGTGATTTTCCATGCCTGCTAACCATTAAACCACATTGAGGTGCCCAAAATGAGCTTATATAATGATTTTCCAAGTTTGGTAACCATTAAACCACCTTGAGGTGCCCAAAATGAGCTTATATAGTGATTTTCCAAGTTTGCTAACCATTAAACCACCTTGAGGTGCCCAAAATGAGCTTATATAGTCATTTTCCAAGTTTGCTAACCATTACACCACCTTGAGGTGCCCAAAATGAGCTTATATAGTGATTTTCCAAGCGTGCTAACCATTAATCCACTTTGAGGTGCCCAAAATGAGCTTATATAGTGATTTTCCAAGATTGCTAAACATTACACCACCTTGAGGTGCCCAAAATGAGCTTATATAGTGATTTTCCAAGCTTGCTAACCATTAAACCACGTTGAGGTGGCCAAAATGAGCTTATATAGTGATTTTCTAAGTTTGCTAACCATTAAACCACCTTGAGGTGCCCAAAATGAGCTTATGTAGTGATTTCCCAAGCTTGCTAACCATTAAACCACCGTGAGGTGCCCAAAATGAGCTTATTTAGTGATTTTCTAAGTTTGCTAACCATTAAACCACCTTGAGGTGCCCAAAATGAGCTTATATAGTCATTTTCTAAGTTTGCTAACCATTACACCACCTGGAGGTGGCGAAAATGAGCTTATATAATGATTTTCTAAGTTTGCTAACCATTACACCACCTTGAGGTGCCCAAAATGAGCTTATATAGTGATTTTCCAAGCTTGCTAACCATTAAACCAGCTTGAGGTACCCAAAATGAGCTTATATAGTGATTTTCCAAGCTTGCTAACCATTAAACCACAGTGAGGTGCCCAAAATGAGCTTATATAGTGATTTTCCAAGCTTGCTAACCATTAAACCAGCTTGAGGTACCCAAAATGAGCTTATATAGTGATTTTCCAAGCTTGCTAACCATTAAACCACAGTGAGGTGCCCAAAATGAGCTTATATAGTGATTTTCTAAGTTTGCTAACCATTAAACCACCTTGAGGTACCCAAAATGAGCTTATATAGTGATTTTCCAAGCTTGCTAACCATTAAACCACCGTGAGGTGCCCAAAATGACTTATTTAGTGATTTTCTAAGTTTGCTAACCATTAAACCACCTTGAGGTGCCCAAAATGAGCTTATATAGTGATTTTCCAAGCTTGCTAACCATTACACCACCTTGAGGTGCCCAAAATGAGCTTATATAGTGATTTTCTAAGTTTGCTAACCATTACACCACCTTAAGGTGCCCAAAATGAGCTTATATAGTGATTTTCTAAGTTTGCTAATCATTAAACCAGCTTGAGGTACCCAAAATGAGCTTATATAGTGATTTTCCAAGCTTGCTAACCATTAAACCACAGTGAGGTGCCCAAAATGACTTATTTAGTGATTTTCTAAGTTTGCTAACCATTAAACCACCTTGAGGTGCCCAAAATGAGCTTATATAGTGATTTTCCAAGCTTGCTAACCATTACACCACCTTGAGGTGCCCAAAATGAGCTTATATAGTGATTTTCTAAGTTTGCTAACCATTAAACCACCTTGAGGTGCCTAAAATCAGCTTATATAGTGATTTTCCATGCCTGCTAACCATTACACCACCTTGAGGTGACTAAAATGAGCTTATATAGTGATTTTCCAAGCTTGCTAACCATTACACCACCTTGAGGTGCCTAAAATCAGCTTATATAGTGATTTTCCATGCCTGCTAACCATTACACCACCTTGAGGTGACTAAAATGAGCTTATATAGTGATTTTCCAAGCTTGCTAACCATTACACCACCTTGAGGTGCCCACAATGAGCTTATGTAGTAATTTTCCAAGCTTGCTAACCATTACACCACCTTGAGGTGCCCACAATGAGCTTATATAGTGATTTTCCATGTCTGCTAACCATTAAACCACCTTGAGGTGCCCAAAATGAGCTTATATAATGATTTTCTAAGTTTGCTAACCATTACACCACCTTGAGGTGACTAAAATGAGCTTATATAGTGATTTTCTAAGTTTGCTAACCATTAAAGCACCTTGAGGTGCCTAAAATCAGCTTATATAGTGATTTTCCATGCCTGCTAACCATTACACCACCTTGAGGTGACTAAAATGAGCTGATATAGTGATTTTCAAAGTTTGCTAACCATTAAACCACCTTGAGGTGCCCAAAATGAGCTTATATAATGATTTTCCAAGTTTGGTAACCATTAAACCACCTTGAGGTGCCCAAAATGACTTATTTAGTGATTTTCTAAGTTTGCTAACCATTAAACCACCTTGAGGTGCCCAAAATGAGCTTATATAGTGATTTTCCAAGCTTGCTAACCATTAAACCACCGTGAGGTGCCCAAAATGACTTATTTAGTGATTTTCTAAGTTTGCTAACCATTAAACCACCTTGAGGTGCCCAAAATGAGCTTATATAGTGATTTTCCAAGCTTGCTAACCATTACACCACCTTGAGGTGCCCAAAATGAGCTTATATAGTGATTTTCTAAGTTTGCTAACCATTACACCACCTTAAGGTGCCCAAAATGAGCTTATATAGTGATTTTCTAAGTTTGCTAATCATTAAACCAGCTTGAGGTACCCAAAATGAGCTTATATAGTGATTTTCCAAGCTTGCTAACCATTAAACCACAGTGAGGTGCCCAAAATGACTTATTTAGTGATTTTCTAAGTTTGCTAACCATTAAACCACCTTGAGGTGCCCAAAATGAGCTTATATAGTGATTTTCCAAGCTTGCTAACCATTACACCACCTTGAGGTGCCCAAAATGAGCTTATATAGTGATTTTCCAAGCTTGCTAACCATTAAACCACAGTGAGGTGCCCAAAATGAGCTTATATAGTGATTTTCTAAGTTTGCTAACCATTAAACCACCTTGAGGTACCCAAAATGAGCTTATATAGTGATTTTCCAAGCTTGCTAACCATTAAACCACCGTGAGGTGCCCAAAATGACTTATTTAGTGATTTTCTAAGTTTGCTAACCATTAAACCACCTTGAGGTGCCCAAAATGAGCTTATATAGTGATTTTCCAAGCTCGCTAACCATTACACCACCTTGAGGTGCCCAAAATGAGCTTATATAGTGATTTTCTAAGTTTGCTAACCATTACACCACCTTAAGGTGCCCAAAATGAGCTTATATAGTGATTTTCTAAGTTTGCTAATCATTACAGCACCTTGAGGTGCCCAAAATGAGCTTATATAGTGATTTTCCAAGCTTGCTAACCATTACACCACCTTGAGGTGACTAAAATGAGCTTATATAGTGATTTTCTAAGTTTGCTAACCATTAAACCACCTTGAGGTGCCTAAAATCA
Source organism: Acanthosepion lycidas (assembly GCA_963932145.1). Lineage (NCBI taxonomy): Eukaryota > Metazoa > Mollusca > Cephalopoda > Sepiida > Sepiidae > Acanthosepion > Acanthosepion lycidas. The sequence continues at coordinate 10,818,363 of OZ010616.1, read as the reverse complement.
GCTTATATAGTGATTTTCCATGCCTGCTAACCATTACACCACCTTGAGGTGACTAAAATGAGCTTATATAGTGATTTTCCAAGCTTGCTAACCATTACACCACCTTGAGGTGCCCACAATGAGCTTATGTAGTAATTTTCCAAGCTTGCTAACCATTACACCACCTTGAGGTGCCCAAAATGAGCTTATATAGTGATTTTCCATGTCTGCTAACCATTAAACCACCTTGAGGTGCCCAAAATGAGCTTATATAATGATTTTCTAAGTTTGCTAACCATTACACCACCTTGAGGTGACTAAAATGAGCTTATATAGTGATTTTCTAAGTTTGCTAACCATTAAACCACCTTGAGGTGCCTAAAATCAGCTTATATAGTGATTTTCCATGCCTGCTAACCATTACACCACCTTGAGGTGACTAAAATGAGCTGATATAGTGATTTTCAAAGTTTGCTAACCATTAAACCACCTTGAGGTGCCTAAAATCAGCTTATATAGTGATTTTCCATGCCTGCTAACCATTACACCACCTTGAGGTGACTAAAATGAGCTTATATAGTGATTTTCCAAGCTTGCTAACCATTACACCACCGTGAGGTGCCCACAATGAGCTTATGTAGTAATTTTCCAAGCTTGCTAACCATTACACCACCTTGAGGTGCCCAAAATGAGCTTATATAATGATTTTCCATGTCTGCTAACCATTAAACCACCTTGAGGTGCCCAAAATGAGCTTATATAATGATTTTCTAAGTTTGCTAACCATTACACCACCTTGAGGTGACTAAAATGAGCTTATATAGTGATTTTCTAAGTTTGCTAACCATTAAAGCACCTTGAGGTGCCTAAAATCAGCTTATATAGTGATTTTCCATGCCTGCTAACCATTACACCACCTTGAGGTGACTAAAATGAGCTGATATAGTGATTTTCAAAGTTTGCTAACCATTAAACCACCTTGAGGTGCCCAAAATGAGCTTATATAATGATTTTCCAAGTTTGGTAACCATTAAACCACCTTGAGGTGCCCAAAATGAGCTTATATAGTGATTTTCCAAGTTTGCTAACCATTAAACCACCTTGAGGTGCCCAAAATGAGCTTATATAGTCATTTTCCAAGTTTGCTAACCATTACACCACCTTGAGGTGCCCAAAATGAGCTTATATAATGATTTTCCAAGCTTGCTAACCATTAATCCACTTTGAGGTGCCCAAAATGAGCTTATATAGTGATTTTCCAAGATTGCTAAACATTACACCACCTTGAGGTGCCCAAAATGAGCTTATATAGTGATTTTCCAAGCTTGCTAACCATTAAACCACGTTGAGGTGGCCAAATGAGCTTATATAGTGATTTTCTAAGTTTGCTAACCATTAAACCACCTTGAGGTGCCCAAAATGAGCTTATGTAGTGATTTCCCAAGCTTGCTAACCATTAAACCACCGTGAGGTGCCCAAAATGAGCTTATTTAGTGATTTTCTAAGTTTGCTAACCATTAAACCACCTTGAGGTGCCCAAAATGAGCTTATATAGTCATTTTCCCCTCCAGTTTGCTAACCA